>JAQQRV010012540.1:10072-26712 GCA_028455795.1 Lasioglossum marginatum | reverse complement strand
ATGTCATTATCGAAGAACGATAATGCAGCATTTTCTGGTGTCAAATACCATAAGTGTCTGCAAAATTTCTCTAATGTTACACGACTAATGTCTTTATCTATTTTCTTATATTCATGTAAGGATTTAATGAAAGTAAAATCCTGCTGCGGAGCCCTCGTCGGGAGAAGAGCTTCTACCCATGCTTTTAAATATAATACAATATATACAATGCAATAAATATACATATATCGCGAGTTCCATTTTTCTCCTCTTCGCTTAACTCGAATTCTTCGCGAAACAAAAATATTTTTAAACAATAAATGCCCTTCGCCATCCACCGAGCATGATGGAAAGCTCCGGAAGCTCGAAAACGGTACTTTGAAAAGGTATCGCCTAAAAATACTAGCACGAGTTCAATAAATTCGCGATAGTCTTCCCGTGGATGATGCATTTGCAAAGTCTGTTTCGGAAAATTTATCAGATGTGGTATATTTTCTATCTTTTGTTTGACAAAAGGATCTTCTACCCCAGAATGGAAGTTTAATTTATTTATATTGGGTCACGCTTGCTGGAAGCGTTTAAAAATTGGCACGTTTGGACTCGTAGACTGGGACATCTTTTTCTCAAAAACCGATCTTAAAACTATTTCGTAAATATGGTGTCTGCACGGAAGATATAACAACGAACTTGACGTTATTCTTCTTTTGCTTGACGATCTCCTCCAATCATCGATCCTGGTCGTCCTTTTTTTCTTTGGTTCAGAAGAAATTGTTTATCTTCATCGATCGTGATCATCTCTAAAGCATCAGTATGTGCGATATCGAAAAGATCATCCAATTGATCAAGAAACTGTTGTTCCCGTTGATCTTGTAACTGCGATCGTCGTTTACAATCCTTTTGTAAGGCCTTCCACTCCTGGTGTAAGGACTCCAATTTCTCGATGCAATGACAGGTTCGGCGGACAGAAATTCTTGCCTTTTCCCACATCACTTCCACTTCTTTCACAACAAGGTGTGCACTAGATTCAAAGTACAAGGTTCAAATTCACTTTCCGCATATTATAAAACAGAACTCTTAAAACTCGTCCTTGCGATGGCAACTTAGCGCCTGTAATGTGACTTTCATCATATCGTAATAAGAACAGTTTTTCGCGACTTCTACTCTCCATTGGGCTTCTGATTCTCTGATGTTTCTGTTGGATTCCGGGTTTCGAAATCGAGAAGAGTTTTTCTTTAAGTAATGTACACGGTGGCGAAGTAAAGTACAATCTTCTGGTTTTGAGTTCGCAAGGAAAATGCTCTCTACTATTTCGGCGATATAGGGTTAAGTGTTCTTAGTAGATACTTCGTGTACTACACACGATATCTTTGTGTAAGAATTTTTATTTATAAGTGTACAGCACGTATATTAGACGGGGTCTCGACTGACTTTTAGTTGACAACTGACTTGGAATCACAGTCGACCCGTCATCTTATCCTAATTATCTCTGAAATAGTTTTACTTATCAACTTATTTTACTTGATAGTTGACAAAAGTACTTTGTAATGTAAAGTACAAGTTGATTTTGATTACTGTTCAATGCTAATGTGGCTAAACTGTCACTTTAGGCTTCTTAAAGTCTTGTTTCAGTACAGGTATAAATAAAATGTAATATATGGAAATGCTTAAATATCTCTGTTATTTGTGATTATACGAAAAAATGTCAGAGGAGAAATTTGTACTGTTCAATAAAGTAAATATAATGGCAAAATAAAAAAATTTTTTGGAAATCATATTTTCGAAATTTCAAGGTCATCGTTATTTTTTTTCAATTAAGGTCATATAATTTTTCCATATTCTTATTTAGAAAAAAATTACAAATCCAACGATATATAATACTTCATAGTTACGATGAATTTCAAAATTTTCAATTGAGATGGGGTACGTGATCCTTTTTTCCGATCGATCTCAAACTTTGCACAAATTTTTTTCTCACCTAAAGGAACAATTCTGGGGGGTGCGGTGCATTTTATTCGTTGGACAGAAATTAAGAAGCACCCTAGTCTTGGTATTCAACACCACACTCTCAAGTACTGTCTGAAATGAATTTCACTCTGGCGAACGAAGCATTTAAATTCCTACTTTTCTGAAAATGCTTTTGATATCATTCGAAATGTTTTCGACATAAGGAAGAACTACGGTGTTTTTCCAATTAATTGGTCCCGTTTCCGTGAATCTTTTCTCTTATTTTACTCGGTCGGTCCTAGGATCTGAAAGCTTTTTTGAGTCTCCGTCCTCTTTATCACTTTATATCCTAGTAGTAATAAGTTTTTATATACCCAGTAAGCAAAATGCTCGGTTTTGGACGGGCATCTGCGTCCGCAGAAGTATCGCTTTCTGCTGGCAGGGCATGCTGTACAAAATCGAGCCGATTCCGAGCATCCTCAGCTTCGAGCAGCGTTCTGACATCATAATGCTCGCCATCTGCTGGTATCGTAAGATTGCAGGCTGTGCTCGATATCTGTTCGAGGCCGGCCTGGCTGACTGGGTAAGCACTGATAATATAATTGTAACGCATACATCATTTGAATTAAGCGTTTCGAAGAAACTGGCCATCTGTTGCAATATACTTAATCGGTGAACATAGAACAAGCTTGCATACCATTTTATCAGAATAGTTAGTAGATATACATACGTATTTCTCCAATGATTACTGAGCTGTTTCTCTACTTTTGCCTTTCATCTAAATTGCCGATGTATTCTGGGAATATGATATTGTAGTAAATTATGTTTGACTTGATACTATTCACAAATCCAATCCTATGGACTTGCACCTATAACTCTCTAATCATATCTACCCAAATGGAACATCTATAAAATACAATTGGCTGGCCCCACTACCAAACAAACATCACAGGCTTCGAAATCAATTCAAACGAAATCAACGAGGTAATAAGCGAACTGGAAACAATCGTGAATGTTGCAGCAAAAGATGCCGAAATCTTCCGAACCAACCAGGGCCAATGAAATCGGGAGACTACACGGTACTTTGATGGAACTGCAAAAAAGGAAGGTAGCCATCGTGCGCTCAACGCAGCCAAAAAGAATCCGACTATCGAAACCATGGTGGGATTCAAAAAATGACGAGCAAAATTCCAAAGAAGACTTCAGGAAAATAAGAAGAATATATCGTGCAGTGATCGTAACAAGCCTACCAATCATATTACCTAGCCCGTCTCGAATCACGTGTGTTGTCGCTATTGGCGGTAACATCACATCCGCAAGTCCACCGCGTGTTGGAGATCATCATGGGAAACCACATGGACCTGTAGAGTGCGACAAATGTACCGCACTAACGTAAGAATATTACAATAACTACATCGTTCAATGAAAACTTCGAGTTATGCTACTGACAGGCGATTATGGAAGACTTCGATGTGTCGAGCACGAATGCGAAACTGGTTTCTCTTCATCATACAAAGTTTTTCAGAAATTTCAATTGCATTGCAATTCTATTCATCCGTTGAGGAAACGTTCTTCGTTTGCCATGAAATCTTTTTGCATGCAACGACCCTAACCTAACACCTAACGGTAAGAAATCGATTAGGAGAAGCTTACTCCACTTATGTCCGCAACAAACTTCACCTCGACGAAAACTATATGAAAAATATGTTGAACTCAATGCAGACGAAATAGCAACTGATCTATTATTTTGGAAAACGACCAGAACTGTTGTCCATCCTTTGTTTTCCAATAAAGCATAAAAAAAAATTTAAAAAAAAGAAATTTATAAAGCATCAATTATCCGGATGAAAACAGCATTCATAAAAGAAATCGGAGGTACATTCTAAAGCAATTGGAGGAAATCGGCTGTTGCAATGATATCACAGCTCATCGGTATCTATCATCGGAATCGACAAATCTAAACTATCCAGTCAAAGCATACCTCTTTGCTTTTGACCCGACACATTCATGCAACAGAATTCGACATCGTAGTGGAACACCTACAAACATCTGTCAACCACCTCCAGATTAGATCCAACAGATCTGCTTTCATCAATTTCGATGATAGTGGACGATGTTCCGACAAATGAGGTTGAAGAAACGATTCTGACTAAACTACTCAGCTGTTTATGGAGATATAGGCTCTACGAGTCTGTGTTCGTATAACTGAAACTATGCTGTACCTGTAGTCCGAATAATAAAGGCTTAGTTATAACTATGTTATATCAATTCCTATAGCTGACGTGTAGAAAAGACAGATTCTCAGGTTCAGGATGTGCCGTCATCGCCAAGGATCAAACAATAAGGATACAACTTCCAAACTGAACGTCAATTTTATGAATTGGAGCATGTGCAGTTTTGAATGTTATGAAACTTGTATACTCGAATAACGTTCGCATCCTAGGTTGCATACTCGCAATCCTTAATAGCCTCTAATTGTAATCAAAGAATACAAGAAACTATGTTAAAAATTCTTCAAAACATATAAATTCTAACAACAATCTTGATACGCTGATTCCACCATTATAAGGGATTGCCCACAAGAAACAAGCAAACGTCGCCACCGAAGACGATGAATGGAATAAGATTTGCTATTTAACGAAGAGAGCAAATACATTCCAAAACACATTCCATACCACCATCTTTCACCGTAGCATCCTCGACAAAATAGCCCCACTTTATTGCATCTTTCCCGAAAACTAATCAATGATGACTAATATACTGTACGAGGGGAGTACGAACAAATCGGACATCAGAGATTAAGCATCAGCAGAGAACTACACACGACGCTAATCTCTGAAAACCATATGTAAAACACATTCAAATTGCTTAAAAATGTTAATCTATACTACAAAATATTATCTCTTTATTATAAGATAATAATTCTGATAAAATGTGTATTGTCTGCAAAAATGTTCACCCATTACACTTTCGCAATTAATTCGCTGAACTGATTGGCGGATTCAACTTTTTACACAAGTATCACAAATATTAGATGATTGCATCAGTTCATGCCCGATTTTCATAGATGTAGCAAACTGTACTGCACGGCACGACGGAGTGTAAAAAAATTATATAGTCACCATTCTTTTCTAATGGTATAGAAGAACGGTGACTATACAATTGATTAATAAATCTGTATTCGTTGAAATTTAACCATTTTATTTTCAAATCGGGCACGAACTTATGCAATCATCAGATACAAGGATTTATATACCAACAGCTACATTCCTTGCACAGAAAAACCTTGAATCTTCGAAACATTTAACTATCTAGTCAGCCAGGTCTGCCTCGAGCAGATATCGAGCATAGCCTGTACTCGTACGATGCGAGCAGATGCTGTCAGAACGACGTTCGAAGCTGAGCATGCTCGGAATCTGCTCGATTTTGGACAGCACACCCTGCCAGCATAAAGCGATACTTATTCGGACGTGTGGGGAATAATATACAAATGATTTGATGTTCGCCGTTCAGTTTACAGACATTTTAGTTAGGGGCGTGATTTCATGAATATTAAATTTGTATGAGACATATTTCGTATATGGATTGTCGTTATTTAAATCTGGAGATCAAAACAATACAATAGGAGTTTTTAGTTTTTTAAGCGGTGAATTAGTTTTCTCAAGTGCGACTATTTCTTGACTATTATTTTCAAATTGTAAAAAATCGTCATAAGATCTGACGTTTTTAATTGTTACATTAATTTGACAACGTTATTCTATTGACAAATCTAGCTAGTCCGTCCGCATTCGAATTGACTCTACCGGGTTTGTAGTTAATTTGATATTGATATTCTTCAAGTTTTAGTCGCCATCTAATTAATTTTGAAGATGGATTTCGACAATTCTCTAACCATTGTAACGGACTAACGGATAAAAGATGTACAATGCTTACCGTGGATGGCCCTCACTATCCGCGTGTAGTACAGTGATCGGGTCCCACGGATTCCCGTCCACGTATGCAACGACGCCACCTTGTCGGAGAGGACCTCGTCGAAGCAGACCCTCACGGCTTCTTTCAACGAGTGCCCTCACAAATGGGCCAAATACCCAACCTGAAAAAAAATAAACATTACTTTCTATATTCATAAACTTAATAACACAATAGTCTTCTTGTTTTTATATATTGCAATATACTTACGACACTGTGGTAGTCACCAACGGGACTATTCTCGAAGCTTTGTATCTCCTCTACAGTTTGTAGAGGTAGGTAGTGCGGTCGCTCCTCCAGGTGTTCAGCCGCGATTCTCCCAGTTATTCCCCTGTTGGCTGTGGAAAAATTTGTACATTAATATTAATTAATTACAATTATTACATACTAATGATTATATATAACCACGTGTTACTTACTCCGCCTTCTGCTGGATTTGCTGCAGCCCCATACTAAGGATTGTCTTCTTATATGTATATTACCAGAAGTATTATTCTAAATGAATCCGAAAGTGAATGAAGTATTATCTGGAAAGGATGCCAATAAAGAAAAAGGTAAGGTTCGTCAGAGCCTGCCGGACAGGCCCAAGCGAGACCTGGAAGAGACAAAGGAGAGGATTAGGCCTGCGTGGATCTGGTCGCCAGATGTGTACCAGGACTGACCAGACCCGCGCAGAACAGAGGACAATAGAAAAGAATATGGTAAGGACATAAGGAGTTTTCTACACGACATCCCATTCAAATTGAGTTTTAGTCCCAGCATGTTCAACAGAAAATTATGAAGAAATTCACGAATATTCTACCTAATAGCATAGACTACTGAGATTTTTTTCAAAAGGGTATAGCCGGATAAGCATGGGCCAGCGGCCCCCGCTCCGATTTTCCTGATTCCTGTCTTAAAACATCGTTTTATGTCTAAAAAAACATTGTGTAAAATTTCAAATGTCTACCCCCACCGATAGGGGTGATATTGGGGTAAATTCCCCTCCACTTAAATACAATTTGCTCTAAAACGAGAAGAGACATCGACATGGGATAAACGGCAAACAAAAGATATAGATACACTCTATATTTCAGATTTTTTTCAGAATTTTCTGCTAATTATTTATAGTTGAAAATAATTAATTAATTTTTTGGGAATTTTTTTAACTATCTTCCCCTGGGTTGACACCTACCAAAAAATTCTAAAATATTGCTATGATGCTAACCTATTTTGTATAAAAATCTCAGAAGTGTCCGTTTGGTGGAACAGTGTCAAAAAAAATAAAGTATGCCGGCGAACGCTCGGTTTGATCAGTAACGGCGCACAGTGGGCCAGAATGGCTCAGTAGCTGTTCACGCTTATTTCACCATTATTTCAAAACTTAAAGACCAAATTAAATAGGTCGTTGAATTCGTCTTGGCGTCAGCTATAATGTAATCAAATAAAAAATATATAGTGATAAATAAATAATCAAGGCGACCTCAATTTTTTATTAAATAAAAAAAATTCTCTAAATTTTTTGTATTGGAATTTGTAGAAGACTAATTACTGATTACTTTTTGTAGGAAACATTTTTTTGTCACACCACCGGAAATGTCTGAAAAATCGTCTGAATGATGAATAATAATTGAAAACTGGCTGTTCAGGCATTGAAACAAGAGTAATCCATAATTTTTGAATCAATGAATTTTATTAAAATTAATTGAGAAAACAAACATGTTATGACGACATAAAACATATTTTTTACACAGTATACAATCATTTATATAATAATTTAATTACATATATAGAACGTATCATTTACGATGGATCGTCGTTATCGTCTTCCAGCTCCTCTGGTAACATTAATTTTTCAACATCTTTTTCAAATATTTTGAAATGGTCATGTTTCTTACGAATTGTACGTTTTTCGGCAGAAATGGAGGATATGAAAATATCCGAAGTATATAACAATGTATGGAAAAGGTCCATCATTGTGTTACATCGAGAAGATTTTCTCGTGTGATATTCTCTTATGTTTCTTACATCTTTATTCCTTGCCTCCAGTGCCTCTTCGGAAAGCATTCCAATTGGTAAAGCTGAACTTTTTATTATATCTGCATCATGACAAAGAATTTTATGCAGGGTTGATGGCAGATAATACCATTTATAATTCGCAATGTATAAATTGTACGTTTCCATTGCATATTTCTGGAATAAATCGGGACAAATTTGTCTGCAACCAGACAAGGAAACTAAAATGACACCCAGTCTTTTAATTAACTCCTCGTTAATACCTGTAATGACAAAAATGAGTACATGTAATTTAAAACAGTAAAAACAGTAGAAGAATTTAGAAATACTGTTATATTACTTTCATCCTATTAAATATATTAAGGAAGACAATAAAATATTTTACTGTAGCTTGTTACACACACACACAATACGGGTACAGCACTCATTATATAAAATATCGAAAATACCTGTAATCTTGGCTGTTGTAGCATAATTCTTAAAAAATGTTCTTGCAATGTTCCCCGTATTTGTTGTACCGAAACCTTGCTTCGGTATGTCGACCAATATATTCAGCATCTCTTTCAGGTTTTTCTGAATATTTTTTTTCGTTCTTTATACTGCGATTTATCCTTGGAACTTCGCACTTGCCATTTCTTGATTTCTATTCGGTATGAAATGTGCAAAATGCATTCCATGCTTTTGATCCACGCATGGAGACTTGAAATGCCATATTTGTTGGTATTGCTGCAGAAATCTATTGTAGTTGGTAACGTTTTTAATAACTTTAAATTATTCATCATTTGTGGAGTTGCCTTACAAATTGCACACGACTGATTGGACGACTCAGTAATAGCACTAAAAGCTTTTCCATCTATCATGGTGAGTTTAAAGTGGTATTCGACAATTATATTTTTATTATTAATTGTGACGGTTAATGGCATTAAATTTGTGATCTGTTCCTCTACTTTTTCAGTTTCCATTTTGATCAAATCAGCTGATTCGTGTTTTAACATAATTTTAATCGGTCGGCAAAATCTTGTTGAAGACGGACTCGGATTTATCCATAAAACACTTCCATTGTCAGAAAGTTTTTGATTATATCTGGAGTGACCAGAACTTCCATCGCAGCCCCATTTGAATAAAAATTGTACTGTTTCCGGTATATTTGCACAATCTACAATATTTTCTAAATATTTAAATAATCTTTTTGTAGTATGATCGACAATATTTTGAATATTGACTTCGGCTGAAATATCAGTCACTCTAATGGAAGTTGGATAGCATTGTTTTTTTGCCTCACGAATTGAATTGTACGTTGGAAAAATATCGGCATTTCTTGTTTTTGAAAACTTCCGCAGATCATTATACATAGTATTATACATAGTATCCTTCGTATAATCTCCATCAATGTATAGAGCCAAAGCATCTTCTAATGTACTCTTTGTAGGTTCAACTATACGTTTTCTACTAGCGTTTACATATTCGTCTACTTTTTTTATTACTTCTGCAATATTTCGTTTACCACTTCTATATAAAGAAGAGCAAGCTGCATATGCAATTCCTCAATTGAAAAATTATGCATCAAGGGTTCGACTCTTCTTCTTTTCGAACTTACGGAAAGATCTTACGGAATATTATATCGGATGATCTTTGTGTACTAATATTAGCCGAACTTGTACTTGGTATATCTGTTAAAACTGCATTCGGATATGAAAAATCACTTTGTAACCATTCCTAGTTCCTGGTTAAGAGTAACACTGACTGTGTATAATTAGCTTCCCTCCATTTTCCGTTGTTTGAGTGGGGCCTTTGCCCTGTTCCTCTGGGCAAAATCCCTGCCACTTAGGCATCCCTTGCTACGTTGGCATACGCTGAAACGTGCCCCGCGGACCACCACATGGTGGTGGTTTGTCGCTTGGGTTTGTTAGGGTGGGGGACTACGCATGGCTTGGGGGTGTAATCATCATTGATTGCAGTTAATCTCAGTGTCCCTAAGCCAGTGTTCAATTTCCCTTATTCCCTTCCTTTTCTTCTTCTTCTTTTTTTGTTTTAGTATTTCCAGGGGTCTAGTGCGTCCATAAATTTCTTTATCTTTTTCCATTCTATTTCCTCGAAAACATCTCCATCAATAGAGTGTTTCCCTAACATCCTTATTCTTCTTTGAGTTAAGGCCGGGCAGTGTCTTGTTAGATGTTCCGGAGTTTCCTCGCTTTCTTCGCAGTATGGACATAAGCTAGTGTCCGATTTTCCAATTTTTTCCAGGTATTTGTTTAGAGGAGCGAATCCCGTAATTGTTTCCGTCATTCTTCTTAGATCTTTCTTATTGAGGTCAATAATACCTTTTGTTCTTTTGTTTGGCCAACAGTCTTCTCCCAATGTGACTTTGCTGTATTTCATCCCTACGGATGATTTCCATTTTAGTCCAGCTAATGCCTTCCCCCAGATTTTCACCTGGGGGAAAATGCGTTTGGGAACCGATTATCGGTTGTGGGCTTGTGGGGCTTTCATTTGATCCTTTGTTAGCCAGTTCGTCTGCTTTTTCGTTACCTTTTATCCCGGAGTGACCTGGTACCCAATTTATCCTGATTGATTTTCCTGATTTGGCCAGGTCATTCAGTGTTTGGTGTGTTTCCCAGATCAATTTGGATCTGCATTCCATTTTTCCCAGGCTTTTGATAGCCGCCTGGCTGTCTGAGCATATTACTACCTCGTTTTTTAGATTTTATTTCCATTATTTCCCTAGCGCACAGTTGTATGGCTAGTAGCTCTGCTTGAAAGACTGTGGGGTATTCCCCTAATCTGATGAAGCAGTGTTTGTCCTTATTGTTTGTCCATGCTGCTCCGGTTAGGTTATTATTTTTCCTTGATCCATCTGTGAACCAGGTGTCTGTGTTTCTTAGATCTGTGTGAACACCGTGCCTCCAGTCTTCCCTTTTTCTTATTTCGAGTTTATAGAGCTTGTTGTCTATAAACCTTCTTTCATCTTGGTCCTTTGGCATTTGACTTAGGTTGATCAGTGCCTCGTTTTCTTCCTGATTTATGAGGTCGGAGTGTCCGTAGCTTAGCTCCTTCCATTTATTCCAGCTTTTTAGTCTATATATTGCTTTGAGTGCTCGTTTCGGCACCGACCAGCGTGGTCGGAGGTTGCCGGCTGCCGGAACCATCCAGATGAGAGTGCGCAAGGAAATTCACGAGGAATGGTCTGTGTGAAGGTGATACAGCGAGACAGCAATGAATTTGGTGTTTCACAGTGGGCACTGCACTTTATTGTATCCAGCACAGCTTGCGTAGTACTGCGTAGTACGCGGATCTTTGCCAAACGCAGAGATCGGATTCCAGAGTTTAGAACACGAGACGATGGAGCACGGCGTGCGTAGTACACAGAAAAGTTTAGAACACGAGACGATGTAGCACATCGTGCGTAGTACAGAAAATTGAGAGAATAGAATTTGGCTGCTAAGACCCGATGAGATTCCGAGTGAGACTGATTGCGATAGAGAGTTGTTGACAGTTCGCTGAAGTGATTGCGAAAGCTAGCGCGAAGGCACCGCAGGTGCCTTAAGTAACAAGGACCGGCGAATGTGGAGCATCGTGATTGGAGCTCGCACATCGCATGATCCTTGTTGTCGTAAATTTGAAGGATTCAAGAAGTGGAATTCGGCCAATGAGCACGATCCGTGTTGCTAAGCGGCGTCGAACGCGACGATCCGCGATGTATCCGCGTATTGACATACGCGGCAAAAACCGGGTGACCACAACTTGAATCCTGAACAGTGCTAGTTCCTTGATTTTTATGTCCAGTGGTAGTGTGTTTGTGATAATTTCCATTGTTTTGAGGGGAGTGTTTCTGGCACAGCACAAAATTCTTTTGTTTGCCAAACCTTGGAGGCTATCTAATTGTTTTTTGACTGTTGCCAGGTTGACTGCCTGCCACCAGATTGCCGTCCCATATGTTACTCTTGGTAACACTAATGGCCTCGTATATCCATTTGATTATGCGGGGTTTTAGTCCCCATGTTATTCCTACTGCTCTGTTTAGCATTGCTAGGTTCCTTTTGGCTGCATTTATTTTGCCGAAGACGTGTGGTCTCCATAGTAGCTTCCTATTTATTGTAATTCCTAGGTTCTTTACTTTTTCCTTTAGTGTTAGTGATACTCCACTGTCGGTCGGATGAAACCTGGATAATGTGAATTCCATGACTTCCATTTTTTCAGAATTTACTCCTAATCCTGTTGAGTTACACCATATTTCAGTGATGTTTAGGGCTGTTTGTATTTCGTCTAGGCATTTCTGTATATTTTTATTTCTGCTGATGACGGCTATGTCGTCTGCGAAGGCTAATACCATTGCCCCGCTTTCTTTCAGTTCCCATAGTAAAGAGTCTACTGCCATACACCATAGGAGTGGTGACAGGATTCCTCCCTGGGGTGTTCCTCTGTTAGCCGAGCCGTGTTCCAGCTCCGTGTTTCCTCTACTGGCTCGTATTCTTCTGTTGCTTAACATTTGCATGATCCATTGTTTGATATTTTCTTCCACTTTGAAATCTAATAGTGCTTGTTCTATGGTGCTTGTTGGTATCATGTTAAATGCACCTTCAATGTCCATAAAACAGGCAATGACGTAATGTTTTTTGCTTTTGGCGGTTTCTACCTCACTTATAATTTTGTGGAGTGCCACTTCCGTAAAGTGTCCCGTTCTGAAGGCATGTTGTCCTGGGAACAAGTCTTTTTCCCTTAGAGTTGTGTTCTTAATATGTCTGTCTATGAGTCTTTCTGCTGTTTCTAGCAGAAAGGATGTGAAGCATATTGGTCTGTATGTCTTTGCTTTCGCATAGTCTGTTTTACCTGGTTTGGGTAAAAATATGACCTTTGTATATGTCCATGCTTTGGGGATATGTCCTACTATGCACGACTTTATAAGGTTTGTGATAGCCTGGCCATACTTTCCCCATGATTCCTTTAGAATTCTTGGACTTATTTTGTCCAATCCAGGTGCCTTATTTAGAGCAAATGAGTTGATTGCCCATTTTACTTTTGCCGGGTTGGCAATCTGGTTTCCTAGTTTCCAGTTTGGTTGAGAGGTTGTGACAGTATTTGGTGTTGTTACTGGGGCCTTTACGAATCTTGGAAAGTGTGTTTCCAATAGTTGCTCCATAATGTCTTCGTTTTCGTGTACAATTTGGTTTCCTCTTTTTAAGGCCCCTAAGTTGGCTTTTCCGCAACTCAGCAAAACCTCTGTGAGCCTTGCCGCTACTTTTTCGATGGATTTTGTGAATTTTTTCCAGTTTGTAGCGGAACGAGCCGACGGCCTCGTGTTCCGTGAGAGCAGGAACCAGGGTAAACGCACAGCGCTGTGCGAGAAGGTGAAATAAATGGTACAACCGAAAGACACTGAATTGAATGATATGAACGTGGACTGTATTTATTTTAATGGAACACTGATTAATAAATGATGATTTGAAAGATGCGTGAAAATCCGTGCTTTTACAACAGCAAAGTTCGTGTGATTCGAAGAAGCAACGGGTGACTAGTCTAGTTCGCAGTTACAAAAATTCTGGTCCGTTTTCGGGGACTCGGCGATTCCTCAGAGCGTTTGAGGATTGGTTCCCGAGAATCATGCGATGATGAAAGATCGACGATTGGTGGATCATCCTCGCGTGATCCTGTCGAAATCCGAAATCCGAGGACCGGCTTCGCGTGAATTCGCGATCGAGCGATGACGTCACGACGGGACGAAGAACGGCGTGTCGCGCTCGCCGGCGAGCGCACGATTCGATCGCGAACACAGTTGTTCTGTTTAGATTTTATCATTTCCTTTCTTAGTTTGGTTCTTTGTATTTTGTAGTTTTCCCAAGCTTTTGTTTTGTTGCCTAGTTTTGTTCTGGCTATTTTGTTTTTGTTCTTCACCTTTGCCAGTTGTTTTTCCAGTTTTTTGTTCCACCATTTTATTTTGTTTTTGCCAGTGGTCTCTAGTGTTACCGTGGCCTCTTCGAAGTCCGCCTTTAGTGCGGAGGCTATGTCCTCTGCGAACTTATCTAGTTCCTCCGTATTGCCATATTTGCCGTTCAGTGATTTGACTGAGGTTTCATTTAGTTCCCTAAATTTGGACCAGTCCGTGTTCCTTGAGTCTTTCCTTATCTCTGGATTGGTATTCATGTTCCAGTTGATCTCGTATTCAATATATTTGTGATCTGATAGTGATTCATATTCCTTCCTAGTACCTTCCAATAATGGATTCTATTTGATATAGAATCTGAGCATTCCGTAATATCCAGTACCTCTTTTCTGTCCCTTGTGACAAAGGGTTTGTTACCCCGGTTTAGGATGTATAAGCCGGTTTCTGTGAAATAGTCCATTAGCTTTCTACCTCTCGGGTTGGTATCCGTGCTTCCCCATATTGTGTTCCTTGCGTTAGCGTCTATGCCTATTAGCATTGGTATGTCTTTTGAGTTTGCCCATTCTATTAGGTCCGTGCAAGTTTTGCCGGATAGTTTCTTTTTTTGCGTGTGGTAGATATAGCGAAACAATTATTATTTCCTTATAATTCCCACTGCGCCTTGATTGTATTGATACCGTAGATGTATTGTCATCAGTGAACTGAGGCAATAATGTTCCTGTTAATCCTTTTTTCAGGATTACGCAGGTCCTTGTGTTTTGGCTTACTTTATTTGATACGATTGTTCCTGCTTGGTTTAGTCCTCTCATTCCCTCATGTATTATCCAAGGTTCTTGAATGACTGCTATGTCGTATGGTTCCTCAGTGAATTTCTTATTTAACATATTTGCTGCTCCCGTTGCGTGGTACAGATTATCTGTAGAATCCTCATTTTGTATACTAGGCACCGATTAGCCTTAGTTCCTTATTTGTTCTCTTTTTTTTCTTTTTCTTTTTTTGCTTGTGGGGGTCTTTTTTGCCCTACAGAGTTTGTGGGGGTTTGTTTATTTTTGCTGGACTCTTATAGCGAGCGGAATTTTTTGGGCTGGATCTGTTATGATGGTGTGCCGAGAGATCCTTCCCCTGACTTTGGTTGTTTTGTGTTAGACTTGGTTTTAGTTAGCAGCGGCTCGGACTAGAATCTAGCGATACTTGGCAGAATGACTGGTAACTATTCCGCAGAAGGTACCGAACGTAGGTGGCAGCAACTCCGCTCTATAGTTTAAAGTTCTGCGTGTATTTTATTCCTTAATCTATCGGGGCCGATGTTACGAGTACGTAGACACACCATTCGGTTTGAAAACAAGTAGCGCGAGCCTGGTAAGACCGCTGAGACGCATCCTGGGAGGAATAATCAAATTTGTATAAAAATATTTAGTTATTATTATCTATGTTAAATTAATCCTGTAATTTCAATTTGTATACCATTTTATTAAATTACCCCTACATTTTTTAATTTTTTTTTTCACAGTTTAGATCATACAAAGTATTTGATTATAAGTTATTATTATATTTTCCATGTTAAGTTAAGCCTGTACTCTTCTATTTATTATTTTTGAAGTTACCTCTATGATTATGTATAATTTTTATTCCTATGTCGAATCCATACGGAGTATTTAATTATATTTTAAAATTATTATCTGTGTTAGGTTAACCTTATTTCTTAAGTTTGTATACCGTTTTATTAAGTTACCCCTATAGTTTTAGGATTCTATTTCACAGTTCCGTTCAAGCACGGTATTATATGTTATATATTTTTCTATTTATATTTGTGTTCACTACTTTATTTTGATTTGATAGGAGGGGAAAATAAATTTTGTAAACCTGGTCATGTGTTTTTATGAAGCTGTTTTTTATTTGGTTTTGGGATAATTGTACATTCTTTTTTGTTTTATTCTTTCTTTTATTTTTTTAGAGTAACGGTGACTTTAATGGCGCCCCCCATTAAGGCCAACTTCATGCCCGCTTTTTTAAGTAATTTTGCGTCTCTTTCGGACACCTCCACTACGAACTTCTTTCCCCTGTCGGTTTTCTTTTCCTCCAGTATTTTCCATCTTTTGGCCCCGATGTTTTTGTTGTCCCTGCTTAGTAGGTTTGCAACGGTTTCGAACTTAATAGTTCTATTGCTCACATATAATGTTATTACTGAGGGTTTAAATAAACTTTTGTAATCGGTCAGGGTAAACTTTTTATCGTTCACCCTGATTTGTGGCTATGATGCCACCTTCCCTAAATCCCCAACGGGGGAATTTTATTCGTAATTTTAACTTATCGTCCTGTTCGGCTATCCTGTTAGCTCCCCTATCACGTCCGAAGCTTCGTCTCGCTCTAACTTTATTCCAGGATATCTCTCTGGGACTATCGCGATTGTCTTGTTTTCCTCTTTTTCTACCTCCTTGCTATTGGGCTCGTCGGCGGCGCTTTCCTTGGGCTGGCTCGTTTTTATTAATTGGAGTCCTTCTCCGTTCATCTGAGCACTCTGAAAGACAGAGCAAGGTAAGAGAAAGAGATATTTAACTGATAGTCTGGCAGTGCGAGAGCAATATGCATCCGAGAGCACGGACAAGGAAGAGACGCCGTAGGCAGAGAGTGATAGGGAGACACACCTCTTGGATTATACAGTTAGGTTATGATTCGAGGGGTAAACGTCAGTCAGTCATTGCGCTCCCGAGTCAGACTACTAGATTCATTCAGTAGGAATCGTCCGGCACAAGAGTAAATCATCGTATATAACGATAATTTGGAATTTGAAATGATAATAAAAAGATTAGATCAGTGTATAGGAATAGTAATACTATGTCTTTTCTAGACCAAGGTCATTGCCCCCATGAGGGGG
>JAQQRV010012539.1:27790-39388 GCA_028455795.1 Lasioglossum marginatum | reverse complement strand
ACGCGCAGTGGGCACGATGTATTGCGACTGTAAGACTGATAGATTATAATAGTTGTTGAAATGTACAAAGTTTATTTTGATGCCGTCCCGAAGGAGGAGGGGGGTGTAACAGACCTACATCGGGGGTCTGTTACTAGCGATCACGATACCGCGTCACCGCCGCGCCGCGTAGCGAACACCGTAGTACGACTCGCGGCCCAGAGAGGGCCACCGCGCAGAACCGGTTTCTCGCGAGAGAAGTTGAACGGTCGCGCCTATAACTCCGGCCGGCGGACGCCGAATTATTAGAAATCCCCAGCCTGGGCAGCTACCCAGGCATTCCCGATCCTACCTCAAAGACGTCGCAAGCCATCTTTTCCAAGTAAATACCGCCTCCCGATTTCCGCCGACCCTCCGACAACGAGGTCTTCGCAGCTACGAAGATCTTTGCGTTGGACTCTACTCCGCGGTGGTTCAGCTACCTCATCGCACCACCTCTTTCGAGCAGCTACTCGAGAGAAACTCCGGCAGCTACCGGAGTCCGACGACCAAGAGGCAGCTACCTCGAGATTATCGTAGAACCGCCGCGGGAGGCCTCGACGCCAGTGTCTCACTAACATCGCGGATCCGACAATCCCGACCCGCGGCAGGGGAGATCACCTCGTGATCGAACTCTTTCCCTGAACCGCCGAGCACGACGTCAGCGGACCGACTGCTATGCGATCGCCGCCCGCCGTCCGCGTAGATCGCCGAGTACTGTCCGTTGCAGTACCGATCACCGTCCACCGTCCGTACCGACCCGCGTCCGCGTAGATCGCCGAGCACTGTCCGTTACAGTGCCGATCACCGTCCGCCGTCCGTACCGACGCGTAGATCGCCGAGCACTGTCCGTTGCAGTACCAATCACTGTCCGTTGCAGTACCGATCACCATCCGCCGTCCGTACCGACACGCGTCCGCGTGGATCGCCGAGCGCTGCCCGCCGCAGTGCCGATCGCCGTCCGTTTCGATCGCCGAGCGCCTTCCGCGCCGATCACCGTACCCGCATCGTACTCACGGGCCCATTCAGCGAGCATTCTTGCCAAAACGTGAGTTGTTATTTCTACGCCCACGCACCTCATCCTCCGTCCCGACGATTCTCTCCCCGCGTTTCTCTCTTCGTCTTCGAATCCAGGCGCGACGAGCTATTCGGCAGCGAAGAGCACGGGAGACGAATCAGACCCGTTACAAAGTTATTTAACGAGAATATCATAAAGTTTTATTTGATTCAAATAAACAAAAAATTAAAGAAAAATAACACTGAGAGAAATAATAGTTGCATAACAGAGAGGAGCTAATGACTATTTATAGATATTCTCCTACATCTTTCGTTGAATTCTCCAAAGAATTATAAAGGAATCTGGGACAAAGAGACTCTCACATATGATTTTTTTAATGCTACTTAAACTTTCGCACTATCCTAAATAAAGTAACTTAAGAAAGGGATAAATCGAGGTAACTTTTAAAATTAAAATAACAATTTTTGAAGAGCTGTAAAAGTTTAAGTAAAGATATTTTTAACGTGATAAATATTTTTTTTCTTACCTTTTCCAAAATGAACAGAATGATATATGAGCTCAGAGAATTTAACCCGTATCACCCAATATTCACAGAAAATAATCGAGCTATCGATTTTATAAGGGAACATATTCTAATATTCCCCTGTATTTCTTGTTTGAATGAAAGATGTATGGGGATAATGACTATTCAGAATGTTTCGACTTACTCTGAAAATATGGAGTATAGATGTAAGAAAAGAAAATGTAAAAGAACATGTTCTTTAAAAAATGGAAGTAAATTTCGTTCCTTGAATATAGAATTTAAAAAAATTTTAAAAGACATTTTCTGTTGGGTCTTTTCTTACACAAATGACCAATCTATTAATATGTGTGAGATTTCAGAGTCCACTTACATTGATTTCAAGGATATCCTTGTAAGTATTTTAGTTAATATTAGCCCTGGAGTCGTCAATTTAGGAGGACCTCGAGTCAGAATTCAATTAGATGAAACTGCTATCTGTAATGGTCTAATCATTGTTAACCCCTCTAATCATTATGACAACCAAAATGGAATACAGTGGATAGTAGGGGTGGTATAGTGTAAATAATGATAATATAGCCCCAAGTGTCCTCTTTACGGACCCGTTTTTAAAAACACGGATTCTTCAAAATTGGTGACATGAAAATTGTTTGAAGTGAACGCTGCACTGCCGATGTCGGGCAAAAAACAAAATGATTTGTTTTTCCTGCGACCATCATCCGACGTCGAGACTCCATGGGATTTGTCCCATTAGACCCTTCTCGAAGCACTTAAAAAAGTTCGACTGCCGTTTTCCTCGACCGTTTCTTCCGATGTCGGGCCCACTGTGAACATCTCTTCCGACGAAATCGGCCGTCCGGCACCAACACATGCCTCCTGAAATGCTCGTCGGTGTGCGCCGAAGTCGGACTCGGGCGAAAAACGGATCTCTGCTCGTACCCGACGGGTGGATCCGACGCCCGACCGTTCTGATGAGGTCAGAGGCATCGGTCCGACATTTCAAATGTGTGGGTAGGCCCGTCTATGAGACCCTTGTAGTGTCGTCCGACGTCGACCGACAGGACGCCTCTCGTGCGATATATTTCGATACAGCGTTCACTTCAAACAATTTTCATGTCACCAATTTTGAAGAATCCGTGTTTTTAAAAGTAAAGAGGACACTTGGGGCTATATTATCATTATTTTTATTTTTCAATTTTCTGTTGCTATGATAGCAATGCAACTGTTTAAAAAAACAATTTCAAAATAAACTATGAAAACAAATATATTTCCAACTGAAATAATTTTTATTAAATACACCTATGGTATCACTAGGAGCACCCAAAACTCATTTTCATCGTTTTGTTATAGTTTGGCCGTTACAGTTTAATGAAAAACTTGTGACACCTCATCAATTTTCAAGATTTCAAAGAATTCTGTGAGATACATTCATATTTCACTAAAGGCTGCAACAGCTTAGGTTCTATTATAATCTATGATCGATGTATTAATAATACATCAGTAATGTATTTCAATACACAGATTTTTAAAAATCGAAGTTACCGTAGCAAAACGAATTATTGCCACGTCTTTGGGATTTTGCACCTCTGTGTGACGTACGATAGCGTATAGGCTCTCGGCATGTGCAATAAAACATTGAGCGTGCAAATGGTCGGGCCATTATTGGGCGATCGACAGCGGAGCTGTTTTTCGAAGGGCTGTTTTTAGCACGTCGAATTAATAATGTTGGTGATTTAAAAATTACTTTACAATCAACACGTGCTGTCCGAGAGAGTGCCGACTTCCAGCTCAATTGTAATGATCTGTCATAAACCTGTCCATAGAGAACAGCCCCGGGAACGGCACATAAAGAAAGCGAGCCTATCGCTGGGTCAGCCGATCCCCACCACAGCCACGCGCCCATAGCCCCAAAGTTAGTACTAGGAAATTTTTCTAAATTTGTTATAAGCCATTCTTGATGCAATTAAAGAATCGGTGGCATTTAAACAATCGCACCCCCCTTTATATATAAAATTCAAGAGCTAATAATATCTTAAAAAATATTTTTACACCCATCCATCGAAGGAAACATAAAAATCAATAAGATTAATCAAACTAATTCATTTAATTAAAAAACATCTAATTAACAATTCTATAACCCCTAATTTGACAACATATACATCATCATATTCTAATTTTCTCTTTTTCCACGAAAATTCTTCGAGCCATAATACTATTCTATCGTGTTTCACACCACCTCTTCGTCTATAGTCTTGCTTCAGATGGAACCATAGGGTTTCTATCTTATTTGTATGTCCACCTGTTCGATTGACAAATCCTTGAGTATGATGTACAACTTCATGACTCGAACCAAAACTGGATATTACACGTGGATATGATGGGTAACCATCAGTAACAATTATAGAGCCTGGGATTATAAATTCTTCAAACACCTCCAACATCGTCTCCCACTTCCTATCTGGTGCAATCTTTACAAAAAATTGTCTGCAATCACACTATACCACCCCACCTACTATCCACTGTATTCCATTTTGGTTGTCATAATGATTAGAGGAGTTAACAATGACTAGACCATTACAGATAGCAGTTTCATCAATTCTGACTCAAAAGGCGGTAAATGTTAACGCATGTGCTCGATGCGATTTTATGGATAATCTGACGCACGATTGTCCATTAGAAGAGCGAGGCGACGGGTTTACCGGGGAAAACGAATCGACCTTTCTACGATCTGATTTCGCTGGGTCGCAGAACACCGGCGGAAATATTCGCGAAGTGCTTTCAGCTTAACAGCGGGCGGATTGACAACAAAGGGAATCGACTCGAGCGGAGAGAGTATATTCGAGGAAAATGGATACTCAGCAATTGCCAGTTCCTCTTGGAACGGATTAATTTGTCTGACGAGATCCTGCTCGATAAACCGAACCACACAGTATGTTTACAATCGTTTGTAAAATCACTCGTACTTTCAGACTTCGTTATCACAATTCCCGATGCATGTCGTTTAATTGTTCTTTCTGCCAAAATCAGTTCGAAAGTTTGACATTTACGTAATTGCCGTGCATAACGAAGTTATATCAATCCAAAAAAAGATTGTTTTTAGTATACCTGCGGCAGGGCACAGGACAATGAAATAATATGTGTTAGTTTGACGGTGTCACGATGTCACTGTATATTTTATCGTACCAAGAACCAGCTATACGTCACAGATCTAAAGGTATGTCACCGTTATCATTATTTATGTTCTTCGTCGAATTCCAATTTAATCTATTTATCTGCCAAGTTTCTATCTTCTTCACTTTCGCTATCATTTATCTATAATGCTGCTACGTTCGTCTACTTTTAGAGTTCCAACGATCTGTACATCAATGGAGTGATGCAACAGCCATATCAAACAACTCTGTTATGTCCAAACGATGTCATTGGAGTGGGTTATCCAGATATCAATGTCAACGCTATCGATGAGAACATGTTTGCGTACAAATTCCGTTTAATCACAGTAAAATTTACTGGTTGGTCCGAGCGGGTTCTTGGCGTAAATTGCCAGGACTTCGTCCAATGCCCGGATGTCCTCGTCGTGGTTGGGCGTCATTGGCGTTGCCCTCGGTTGAGCTGTTTCCTCCCGCCATGTAATATCGCTTACTATCCGTGGCGGCGGACGTACTCGTTCTGGCGGCCCTCTCTTGATCGGCATCTGGGCTGTTTCTTTGTTTCCGGCTTGTGGCCGGTTTCGTGTCCGTGCCTCGAACGGACGGTGGGTGTTGCCCTTTCTTAGAGGGATCGCGGAGGCTTTGCTTTTGTCGTGCGTCTGTGTGTGGCGCATTGTCGACCGTGTTGCTTTTCCCGTCGGTTGTTCCGGTGTTGTTTATATTTCCGGCATCTCTTGTTTCTCTTGCGAGCGCCTGGTTCATCTCGGTGGTCCTCTGGTGGCCGTGCGGCGTACTAGCGTCTTCTTTCGGCTCGCACGCTTTCAGGTCCTGGATGTGGACTCGGTGGCGGATCCCTTTCCCGGCCTGTACAACGACTACCGTTGGTCTGAGGATTTCGCGGACTTGGTACGGGCCGGAGAATTTTGGCGCCAGCTTGGCACAAAACCCTGCCGTTGCCGACGATAGGGAGTGTTCTCGGCGCATTACCGACTCCCCTATCCGTGGTGCCCATATCCGGCGGCGTAGGTTGTAGTGCTTCCTCTGGGTCTCGGTGGCTCGTGCCTGTGCGGTCCGCGCCATTTTCTGCCCCTCGGTGAGTCGTGAAATGGCGTCCTCTCGGTCTCGGTAGTCGTCGGCTGTGGCATCCTCTCGGTGTTCCTCGGCTGGTGCTCGGTCGGTCCCCTTGTTTGCCAGTTCCCGGCCGTACATGAGGTACGCCGGTGTTTGGCCGGTTGCTTCGTGCCGGGCGGTGTTGTGCGCAAAGATGGCGGCCGCGACGTTCCGGTCCCAGGTACGGTGGTTGCCGGCGGTCAGCTGGGCGATTGTTGTTTTAAGGACCCGGTTGGTCCTCTCGACTGGGTTGCACTGTGTGCTGTACGGCGGCATGGTTCGGTGTTTCACCCCGTATCGCTTTAAGAGTGCCTTGAACTCCCTGCTCACAAATTGCCGGCCGTTGTCGGTAATTGCCATGCGAGGGCATCCGTGTCGAAGGAGAATAAGTTCTTCCAGCGCCCGTGTGACCGCGGGGGCGGTTGCCTGCCGTAGGGGTCGTACCTCCGCCCATTTCGAAAACTTGTCCTGGAATACCGCGAGCGTAATGTATCCTTGGCTAGTTCGTGGGAGTGGTCCCACTAAATCGGCTGTGACGACGTCCCAAGGGCCCATCGCTGGGGCGGTGAACATTTCGCCGGCCGGAGTCTGTTGCATGGCCTTGTATTGCAGGCAGCTGATACATCTCTGCACGTGTTTGGCTGCTTCGCGGCGCCAGGGTCCAGAAATAGCGTTGTCCTAATCTTGCTACCGTTTTGGCTCGTCCCAGATGTCCCGAGATGGGGTTGTCGTGCATTTCCTGGAGGATGCGGCTCCGTTCCTCCTTCGGAACGCAGAGTTTCCATTCCCACTCCGGTCGAAGCCCGGCATCGGATATGACGGTATAGTCGCCCTTCGTGAAGCCTGTATTCTGGATATTTCTTGGGATTTTCCTGCACGGCGGTTCGAATGCGCTCGTTGATGGTTCCACGGTTTCGGCACTCTCTGGTCGGCGTGATAGCGCGTCTGCTACCAAGTTTTGTTCGCCCCGGCGATATTGCACTGAGAAGTCGTATTGTTGGAGCTCGAGGCCCCAGCGGGCGAGTCTCCCTGATGGGTTGTCCATTTTCTGGAGCCAGTTGAGGGCCTGGTGGTCCGTGACTACCTTGAACTGGTACCCCTCTAGGTATGGCCGTATTTTCCTGATACCCCAAACTACTGCCAGACATGTTGTTGTTGCTGTTCCGTAACCGAGTAGTTGAGCGGCCGACTGGCGTACGCGATGACGCGTTCCTCCCCGTCTATATCCTGGGTCAGTACGGCACCTAGCCCATTTTGGCTTGCATCGGTCTGTAATGTGAACGTCTGGCTGAAGTCGGGTCAGGCTAGTGGTGCTGTGGTGCTGGCTAGTTGTGCTCGCAAGGCCTCGAATGATCGATTTTCGGTTTCTCCCCAATGCCATCCTTTTCGTTTCTGCAAGAGCTGGTGTAATGGCTCGGCGGTGTCCGCAAAATGTGGAATGAATCTACGGTACCATGACACCATCCCCTGGAAGCGACGAAATTCTTTCGTGGTCGTTGGCGGTGGGATGCTACGGATAGCCTCGATCTTGTCGTGGTCGGTTCGGATGCCTCGGTTGGTGACCATGTGTCCGAGGTATCGCAACTCGGTGTGGCAAAAGCGGCATTTCTCCGGGTTGATCCGGAGGTTGGCCCGGCATAGTCGTCCCAGTACCTTGTAAATTGACGAGGTGTTCCTCGAAGGTAGCCCCCAGCTCGATGATATCATCGAGGTATGCGAAGGCCCGTGGTTATAGGCGTAGGCCTATTATGGAATCCAGTAGCCGTTGAAATGTGGCCGGTGCGGAGTGCAACCCGAATGGCATAACCGTGAACTGGTAGAGGCCGCATCCCGGTACGGTGAAGGCGGTTGTCGGACGGCTCTCCTTTGCTAGGGGTACCTGCCAGTATCCGTTCGTTAAGTCGATTGTTGAGAGGTACCGAGCCCCTCGGAGTTTCTTCAGCGTGGCCTGCACTTGGGGCAGTGGGTAGGCGTCTTTTTCGGTGATGCTGTTCACCTTGCGGAAGTCAATACAGAACCTAGGTTTCCCGTTGGCTTTCCGTACTATGACCACCGGGGAGGATGGCTCGATTATTCTCTCTTTGATCATCCGGTCCACCTCCTCGTCGATAATGGCTTATGTTGCCGGGTTCCGTGGTATGTATCTCTGTTTGACGGGCTCGGCGGTGCCAACGCGGATGTGGTGCTCGGTGAGTTGTGTGGGGCCTCGGATGGCCTTGGGTAACTCCTGGTCAAGGAATGCCCGGAGCTGTTGCTCCTGTTTCTCTGTACACCCGGTGAGGCCTTCTGGCCTGTCCACCGTGTTTGTTTCTTCCCTCTGGCGGAACTCCCAACGGTGGGGTCCTAGGAGAAGTGATGCTCCCAACGCTTGCAGTGCGTCGACTCCCAGGAGCACTGCTTGGGAGAGCGTGGGGAGGACCGGACAGGTAAGCTGGAGGGCCCTTCCGTTGACTTTGAGGGCGATTTTGATTTCGCGGTCCAGGACCACAGAGGATCTGTCGGCGATTCGGACAGTTTTCCTGTTTGGGTGTCGGCGCCTTGGTTTTGACACCATTCTGCGACGTCTTGTCGCAGGTATGATCGGATGGCCCCCGTGTCTATTAGGGCCGCGTAGTGTTGGCCATAGACTTCCACTGTGACGAAGATGCGGGTCTCGGTGCTGGTTCCTTGTGAGGCGTTGAGCTGGGGAATGACCGGCTGGCGCCTCTCCCTCCGGTCCGGTTGGCGTTTCCCGGCAGGTTATTGCAAAAGTGTGTGGGTACAAAAGTGTGTGGGTACATATTGTAGGAGCAAAACAGTAGTGGTGTCCTCTGGCATTCGAGGCGGTAGTGGCCCCGTTGGCCACATCTCCAGCAGCAGGTAATGCGGTCGTAGCTTCTGCTTATGACATCGGCTCTTTCGGTCGTCGATCCTGGCTCTTTGTTTGTTGCTGGAGCCTCTCTATTTACTGGTCCTACTGCGGCGATCTTGGGGGCGGAGTTCTTTTTCTTGTCTGCTAGTATCTGTTCGAATTCCTCCGCTCGTTCTAGCAGGTCCTCTATCGTCTTCGCCTCTTCTCGCCGGAAGAATTTCTTATATTCCGTGTGTAGGTTCCGGTATATCCTCGCTAGTTGATCCTCGGTCGAGAAACCTCCATGTCGTCGCATGAGCGTTTGCATGTCGACGACGTACTCCCATGCCGGTTCTCCTGCCTTCTGTAGGCGGTTCCTGATTTCATCTTCCATGTGGAAGAGCCGGTCGCGGGAGATGAACGTTCGGCGGAACGCTTTGAGGAAGTCCTCCCATTTCTCCCAGCTGCTTTTTTGGTTTCGGCACCATTGGAGGGCCTTTCCTCTGAGGATTTCCGCTAGACACCGTAGCGTTTATGCGGGGCTGACCCCGTAACTCTCGTGGAGGTCATCCAGGCAGTCGATGAAGTCCTCCGCGATTTTCCCGTCGAAGTGTGCTCCCCACCGGCTTATAGCCTTTAATATCTCGGTTTTTGGCGGCTCCGGCGACATTTCGGTGCGTAGGTGTGCAACGATTCGTGCTCGGAGTTCGTCGATGGTTCCAGTGGAGTCGAGCCTTCTTTGTTTCGCTAACTCGACGAGTTCGGTCTTCTTTCGTTGGTATACCCAACTTACTTTATTGCTCATTCGTGGTCCTTCCAATATGTCTTTACTGTTCGGGCGCCATTTGTGACGGTTACTCGGTTCGGTGGAAGGAGTGCCGCTTCAGTCGGCTGTCCAGGGCCGCTGGTACCACGAATAGCGATCGGTCGAGGTGCTCGGCGATCGTTCGGTAATGAGCGTGAGAAGACCTCTCTCGGCTTTCGCCACGGGAGGCGGAGGTTCGTCGGGCGTCTCGCCACTTGAACAATACTCGGTTCGGATGGGGATTGGGCCGTCGGCGTTTCGCCACTGAACAATACTCGGTGCGGATCGGTACTGGCCGTCGGCGTTTCGCCACTGAGGCGATAGAGACTCCCGTCGGTATTTCACCACTCGGGCCTGGACGGGTCCTGCTCGGCGTTTCGCCACTGAGGAGGAAGGGATTCCCGTAGGTATTTCACCACTCGGGCCTGGACGGGTCCTACTCGGCGTTTCGCCACGGAGGAGGAAGGGATTCCCGTCGGTATTGCACCACTGGGGCCTGGTCAGGAGCTGGGGGTACGGTCGGCGGATCGGAGCTACGGTCGGAGGATCGGAAGTACGGTATTAGGATCGGGGATATCGGTTTACACACTCGCAGTCACTCACACACTCAGCCTTCGAAAGATTCGCTTTCCGGTTTGGTCCTTTTCACCGCGAGGGCTACACGGGACGCCACGGGCTCGGCTTGTCTTGACTTACCGGTGTTCGGTCGCGGTAATTATATCCGTGTCCGCTTGATTTCTCTTGCGAGAAACCGGTTCGGCGTCGTGGCCCTCTGGCGGTCGCGAGTCGTACTAGCCGGTCGCGGTGTTTCTCTTGCGAGAACCGGTTCGTCGCGGTGGCCCTCTCTCGGTCGCAAGGCATACTAATTGATGAAGACAGTTTCGCGCCAGGGAAGATGTAACCGTCACACACCAATCCGATCGTCTTGAAACTTTGGTATATATTAGATAGGTAACAGAACATTATTCTTTAATTTTTTGGAAGTGATCACTCGAAGGGTTGCTTGCAATTCCCACCCCTAAAAAATTAAATGATTTTTTTCTACCCTTAATAATTTAATCACAATTGTGAAAAAAATATATGACATAAAGGAGGTAAGTTCGAGTATTTTCGTTTTTCTTTCATCTGAATATCTTATCTAATAACCGAGAAAAAAAATGATACAGTTTAGGGTATTTACCCTCATATCACTCTTATGTGATGACTTAAAATTTTAGGGGATTATCTTTCAACCTAAAACCATTGTTTTCCACACTGTTAGGTTTTGTAATACTAACTATTTATTTTACTATTTGAGAAGACTCGATGAGAAGAAGTCTGTACAAAATGCGTCGTACGTTCTGCCTGTTGTTCTGCCGCGGAGCGTGAGACAAGCGAGAGAGAGTCTCCGCCTTCGTCCGGCGCGCGCCGGAAAAAAAAGTTAAATTAAATTAAATTAAAGTTAATTCCCCAACACCATCCTTTCTTGAAAGGTCTTATTGTAATACTTATTTCCTTCGACTTAGTCCGCCTAGCCCTGCTCTATACCGCACCGGTGGTTTGCGGTCTCTAATCGACCTACGTAATGATACTTCTCCTGTTCTATGAGTATCTTTTCTTTCGTATTCTGGTTGTGGTAGTGATGCAGGACTTTGTGCATTTTTACATCCCTCTAAAATTTCCTCTAACGGACCGTAATAATTTTCCTCGTCTTCTAACGCTTCCGGCGTCTTTCCCCCGATCGTAGGTATTTGGTTCAAATGTCGTCTCCAGATGCGGTCATCATCCAACTTGATTTTGTAATGCAATTTACCTGTTCTTTCTTATATTGCACCGAATTTCCACCGTTCGTGGCCTATATAGTTCCTACAAGCCACGCGGCTTCCTATCTTTAGTTTCTTTACATTTATCGCTTCGTTTACTTTTCCTTTGGTTTCTTTTCCATTTGGAAATAGTAAATCTAGTTTAGTCCGTACCTTTCGCCCTAAAAATAATTCTGCTGGCGATTTCTTTGTAGTTGCGTGCGGTACTGACCGATATTGCAGTAATATTTGTTCCATTTTTGTTTCTAGATTACTTCCGCTCGCATTCGCTGGCTTTAACGCATTCTTTAAAGTTTGTATAAATCGCTCGGCCTGCCCGTTTGTGGCAGGGTTATAAGGTGCTGTACGC
>JAQQRV010012539.1:730-27690 GCA_028455795.1 Lasioglossum marginatum | reverse complement strand
CTGCGGGCAGTGCTCGGCGATCTACGCGGACGGTGCTCGGTACGGACAGCGGACGGTGATCGGCACTGCAACGGGCAGTGCTCGGCGATCAGCGGACGGCGGACGGTGGTCGCGGCGGCGGAGCTCGGCGGGCTCACTCGGAGGCGATCGGCTGTGGCGATCGCGTAGCAGTCGGTCCGCTGCCCTTCTGCTCGGCGGGATCAGGGAAAGAGTTCGATCATGAGGTGATCTCCCCTGCCGCGGGTCGGGATTGTCGGATCCGCGATGTCAGTGAGACACTGGCATCGAGGCCTCCCACGGCGGTTCTCCGTCGACTTCAGCGATGCTGCGCCTCCGTCGACGTACTCCGGATGCTGCCGGAGTTTCTCTCGAGCTGCTGTTCGAGAGACAGAGAGCAGGTGCGGTGACGATGCTGCGTCACCACGGCGTAGAGTCCCGTAATCGGAACGTGGTACTTACTGGATGAAGACGATGAGGCGTCTTCGGTAGGAGCGGGAATGCCTGGGATGCTGCCCAGGCTAAGGAGCTCTGATAATTCGGCGTCCGCCGGCCGGTGTTATAGGCGCGACCGTTCAACTTCTCTCGCGAGAAACCGGTTCGGCGCGGTGGCCCTCTCTATGCCGCGAGTCGTACTACGGCGTTTGCTACGCGACGCGGCGGTGTCGTGATACCGTGATCGTTAGGGACAGACCTCCGCTGTAGGTCTGTTACAAAGTTGCTCGAGCTACAGTTCGAGGGATCGCTGATCATGGACATGTTTGGCAAAGCAAAGATTAATGTGAACTTGTTGTTATATTTATTGAATCAAAAGTATAATATTACGATAAAACTTGACATGGAAAGAATCGAATTGCATTATTTACGGTTACGAGAGAGAAAGAGTTCTGCGCGCTGCTTGTGCAATGTTGCATTGTGATCACTGTTCTTTTGAACAAAACTGAACGCCAAAAATTGAAAATTCAAACCGTTTTTACATCGTCAGTATGGTAATTCTTTCTTTAACAAACGAACAACTTGTGTAAATAATTGTACATATAGCAATTTAATGTTCTAATACAAGTGTGTAGCTTGGTATTGTATGTAGTGTTGTAATAAACTGCTAAAGTGTAACAGTGTGAAAAGATATACAATTTTATAAATTGCCAACGTTACAAAATTACGTAAAGTATGGAATCTGGTCCATGGTGACTGAATTGCTTCGATTTCACGTGTGTTAAAAGATACACTTAACAATTATATGTGACGAAGTCTATGAAACAAAAACGATTTTTAAATACAATCAAACATTTCTAAACAGAAATATATTTTTCTAATATTTATAAAAATAAGTAAATTAATGGTAGTAAATATCACCTATTGACGAGACAATGTTTCTCTTGGTTTATTCGTTTTATAACCAAATCTAATTCCAGCCGTGTATCATACTTCATACTTTTACATATCATACTTTTTTCGGTTATTATTCTTTTATTACAGGGCATGATGAATAATTATATGTAATATCATATCTTATTAGAATCTAAACATTTTGTATGTTGTACCATCGAAAATAAGGTAAGGCATATTCTGAGAAATTCCTAATCGAGAACAATAGGATGTCCATTATTATTTATACATCTATAATGCTATACATATAACTTATATTAATATTATTATTATTTAAACAGTGGACAACCTAGTGTTCCTGTGCATTTTATAAAATCTGAAATTGAATAGTCTGAACATAAATCCGAAGGTTCTATCGTTTGCATATTTTTAATACAATAGAGTTTTTATTATCGTAAAATATACTAGAAAGGCCTGTTTAGTGGATACTGGCGAATAAGCCTGCACATTCAAAATAAAATCACATCTCATTTAAAAACACACTTAAATTATAATAAATTTAGACTTAGATTATAATAATTAAAAAATCTTTTCAAAACCCGTTAGAACGTATGTACATGCGCGTAAGAAATTTGAAAATCCGTAAAACAGAAGTTTATTTTATATAATAAGATATAAACACTACATACATAGATAAACTGCCAGCATTTATTACACGCGCATTATATTATAAATATTGTTTTTTTACAAATCTCATGTTCTTGAAGTCTTGTTCTTTTTTACACAACTTTATTATACAAATCTGCCTTTACGCAATTTACGTGACAGATGCTAACATCCAGGTACTGAGTCACGAGGTATCTTGAAAGACATTTTTATAATTTATGGCGCACAAAATGTCAGTAATACAAACGAAGCAGGCTTATTAATTGTGTAGTATATAGTATATCACTGTAGTATTAACTTTTATAATAAATAGCATAATAATATTAATTCTCCTTCTTGTTTTCTTCCTCTCCTGCTTTTTTGCTAAGTATGTGCACACATTGGAACATAACATTCGATACAGCAACACGTTCAGTAAGTGTTTAGATTCCTCAAAATATTGGCAAACTTTCTAATTGCTGATTGCACGTTTATTTGCGCTAATGTTTCTTCCATCATATTGCGCAACTTAGATAAATCAGGCATTTTATCGCAGGACTCGACGTTTAATAATTCTGTGAAGAATTGCTCCCATGTTGATTTCTTCGTGTACCTAGATTTATTTAAATAATTATGAAGTGACGCATATTCTCCTTTCTGACTGATGAATATGAATATCCCATTCTAAGTCAATTCTCGGTTCCGTGTTGTGACATAATCGGAACAGGACATTATTTTTTTGTGGCTTCGTCGTAGAAAAGTAAACACGGACCGCGCGGACGAAGGCGCAACAAAAAATAGCGTATCGGTGAGACAATACTAGTGCAATACTGAAACTTCTTTATTTATTTGGGGCAACCTAAGTATTATTTCGGTTTCGGTAGAATATTGATTATGCCGTTATTCGAATAAATCCACGAATAAATCTACTATCCACAGTCCAAATTCTATCGAGTTTAGTCTTTTTTTAATCGGAAGAACGCCACGAAGCAGCTAGCGTCATTTACATGAAAGAATAACGAAAAATAAACAAGGTCTGCAATTCACTTGTTAGTGGTTTCATGCCGATATACCTGACTGGCCGTGGGTTGCCCGGTCGTGTTTATTGCACTACTATTGTGTTCTGGGCTCAGGCCTCGGGGCACGACCCTCGGGCCTCGGTACGTATTCATTGGAGCCTCGAGCTGGCCGAAAGTATTCGTGGAAGTAATCGAAGCTTCGAAAAATAGTTACAAATAATATGATAGTTACAAACTGTATTCGAAGCTTCGAATACATCGGCTTCGAATACAATTTGTAATCATTATTCATCGAATACATTCTCGGCGAATACAAAAGTATTTAAATACTTGTCGAATATAAGATACTTTTATATTCAAACTTTCAAATAATGAATACAAATTTTGTATCTTTTATTCCTTGCCCGAAATTTGTAATTAAATACAAATTTTTCCCAACTCTGGGTGAGCTTTCAATTTTGAAAGGCTACTCCTGGATTTTCGTATGTGTGGTTGGTCTGGCACTCTCCGCCCCCTCCACGATCTAACGACAACTCATTCTATTCGCATGATTTTTCCATTACTAGTTCAAATTCTGGATGACAGCTACAATGCAAAGATTATGCAAATATAATGAGTTGTGATTAGGTCGTGGCGGAGGCGGAGAGGGCCGGCCGTTAGGCCGGCCCGACCGCGCATACGAAAAAATCCAAAAGTAGTCTTTCAAAATTGAAAGCTCACCTTATATATGTATGTATGACCAGAGTGAGACCCTAGAAAACAGAGTCTCTCATCTTTCATTTCCGCAGCGTGTTTTTAAAAAATAAGTAAACAGACGCCGGGTCGAACAGCCTTACGTTTTCACGGAGCGTGCAAGAATACGGAAAATTCGATACAGTATTATCAATAGTTTTTTTGCGAATATTTCGAAAATCGAGCGGCGGTAACATGTATAGGGAAAAATTGTTCAGAATCGGTGAGGAGGGCAAACTTCTAAATAATTACCACTTTTTTATTTGAGGCCCTAATGAAAATTGAAAATATATGTTTTGTAGATCTACGTTAGTTATATACATACTCAAAATTTCATCGAAATCGGTTGACGCAGAAAAAAACGACTCGCATCGAAAGATGTACGATTCTGTAAATTTTAAGCAAGTCGTGTTTTTTTCGATTTTTCGATTAGACGGGATTTTTTCAGATTTTTTGGATTATGCAAACATGTTTCAAAAAATTGAAAATCTTGTTACGAGCCAGGGCCGCGAGCAGCACGAGTGGCCGGCGAAGTGTTGTTTCTCTAGGAATATGATATCAATTTGTTAGTTAAGGAACGTGGACGAACTCAATGCGAAATTGGAGAGCCGCTAGGATTATAGACAGCGAGGACGAACCTGACGCGAAGTCAGGGAGCCTCTAGGAATGAAGTCAAACGCAGACGAACCCGATGCGAAATCGGGGAGCTGCTAGGAAGTTGTAGAACGACGCGGACGAACCCAATGCGAAACTGGGGAGCCGCTAGGAGGTTGGATAAAAGCACAGACGAACCTGATGCGAAATCAGGGAGCTGTTAGGATGCGGACGAACCCAATGCGAAATTGGGGAGCCGCTAGGATAGTATAGTTTTCGTGGATGAACCTGATGCGAAAGTAGGGAATCGCTAGGATTTAATGATACAATCCGAGCGGTAAGATTGTATCGTGTGGGGACGTTCAATTACTCGATTAGGATATTGGACAATAATTATGGGTTTAATGAATTTGCGTTAATTATCAAAGAACACAAGTATATTCTGATTATAAGAATTCGTATTACAATTGTGTAATTGTCGCGAATGGATTGAATTTAGAATAGAAAGAGTTGAAAGAAGATATTACCTAAACTAAGCAAGTTGACGCACTGGCAATGCGGGGGACTCGGAGCAACCTTATCACTGCCTAATAGATTTTACACCGAACTCGCGGAATCTATACGGTTAACTTTTGATTCGAAGAGGAACTTTAGCCCGATCTCACTTCCGAGATGCAGTACGACGCGACACGATTCGTGATTACGATAGTACTAGCCCTCGAGAGTAGAAATGCAAGGGCTTATATACCTCTGCAACGGGTGGTACTTGTCAGTACCCTTTGAGTGAACATTCGTATTTTGTCAACTACCAGTTGGTCGTGCGTATGTTTGGGCCCTAAACTAAACTAAACAGCTATAAAGATTTATCTAGGGTGGCCCTGTTCCTTTATCTAGGACGGTTTCTGCCAGAGATGATATTGAACATCTGTTCGTCATCCGTAACAATCTCTAAACATTCGAAGAAAATGCATATTTCGTATTGAAGTTTTCGAGATACCAGTTTTATAAAAATTCAGTAGTCAGATATTATTGAAACAATTGTCCTTAATTTTTTTCAGAATTTTTTATAGATTGTATCGGTGTTAAAAAATCAAAATCAATTTTTTCGATACCTCTTTACTTTTTTGTAGATGTATTATGTAATATTGAATATTTTATAATCAGAAAAATATACAGACTTAATAATGCAATATAAAATATTTTATTTACGTTATATTTTAATATACATATGAACATCACTCCTAACAAATTTGATAATCACATAATTATTATAACGACATTTTGCATATATCAGGTCGTTAAGTATGAAACTTGACAAATAAAACACAAATTTGAAACACATTTGTCAAGTATCATCACCTGATATATGCAAAATATCGTTACAATAATTATATGTGATTACCAAAGTTAGGATGTATGGTAGTATGGTAATATATTGAAATATAAGGAGTGGTAGTATATTGAAATATAACGTAAATAAAATAGTTTATATTGCATTATTAAGTCTGTACATTATTTTTCTGATTATAAAAATATTCAATTTTTCAATATTACATAATACATCTACAAAAAAATAAAGTATCAAAAAAATTGATTTTGATTTTTTTAACACCGACACAATTTATAAAAAATTCTGAAAAAATTAAGGACAATTGTTTCAATAATATCTGACTACTGAATTTTTATAAAACTGGTATCTCGAAAACTTCAATACGAAATATGCATTTTCTTCGAATGTTTGGAGATTTTCAATTTTTTGAAACATGTTTGCATTATCCGAAAAATCTGAGAAAAATCTCAGTCATGTGTGCTATTAGATAGAATATTCATCAATATTTTCGTAATTGTTTATTGAGTATGGTTCGACAAAAATCAATTTGTGTCGGGGATCCTCTCGACCATCTTAACCTTAAAAATCAACGAAAAAAATTATTTAAAAAATACAAAACATATTTTAGGATAGACCATTAAACCCGGTTTTTAAAAAAACATTTAGTCCAAATTTCGCTTCGATATCTTTTTTACCACGTTTTTATTAGCTCGCTTTCTTGTTTGTTTGTTTTGCACCGCGCCGCGTCCTGCCGGGATTCAAATATGTATTTGGTCGTTAATATTTGTTTTGTTTTTGGTTTTGGTTGCTTACCAAAAAATTTATAATAAATTTGTATTTGTGATTAAAATAAATACTTAAAGAGATAACACGTCTTTTTATTTATTTGAAAAAATATATAACACTTTACAATTTGATGACCCCGACGTGATCCTTTTTTAAGAAAGAAGGATGCCGCTTCATCATTCCCCAGCAAGAATTGAAGAGAGAACAGATAAAGATCTTATTACGGAGACGGATAAAGATTTGGTTGAAGAAGAATTACCTTTGACAAGTCAAGTCAACAATTTCAGTCAAATCAATGCAACATCAATGGTTAAACTTCCATTGGAAAGAGAATCCGATATTGTGGTTTACCCAGATTGAAGCAGCCTTCGCAATTAGCAGAATGATGATACCAAATACCGGTATACTATAGTTAATTTAGATAAGACAGTTCTTCCTTTTGTTTCCGATATTTTAAGCAATCCTCCAATTAAAGATAAATATGAAACTCTTAAAACAAGAATTATTTCTTCGTTCGATGAATCAAGCGAGTCAAAATTAAGAAGATTAATTAGGGGAAATGAGATGATTAACGAAAAACCGTCAAATTTCTTACAAAAATTAAGAAATTTGGCAGGTGGTTTGTGTAGCGAGAGTGTTCTAAAAACATTGTTTCTGGAACAACTACCAGAAAATGTTCGAGGAATTTTAGCTATTAGTGAAGTACAAGAACTTTCCAAACTGGCTTATCAAGCTGATAAAATTGTAGAAGTATTAAAACCAAGTAACATTTGTAACATTATTTCAAAAGAAAATTATACTTCTAATCCTTCACAGGAAGAAAACAACCAGACTTTAAATTCACAGATTCTGGAGTTACGAAAACAAATAGAAGTTTTAAATATTAATTTTCGAAGAAATAATTACAAAAATAGATCAATATCTAGATTTTTTAGGAGAGACAGAAGCATTTCAAAATCAAGATTTCAAGATGAAGAACCCTTATGTTATCATCAAAAATTTAGAGAAAATTCTTTTAAATGTAAAAAACCCTGTTCTTGGAGTGGAAAGGATAAAAGAGATCGATCAAATGAAGGGTTAGAGGAAAACTAAGAAAGCTGTCTGGAGTACAGACGATCCATGATAGCTCAAATGTTAATTATCGATTGACGATTGTTGACAAGATATCAGGTATGAGATATTTAATTGATACTGAAAATGTTAAAAGGAAATTTGACGGAAACAAATCTTATACTTTTTGCTGCAAATGGTTCTGAAATTAAAACATATGGTCAAAAATTAATTACTGTAAATTTGGGATTACGCAGAAATTTTATTTGGGAATTTATCGTAGCTGATGCAGTAATGCCGATTATAGGATCAGATTTTATAGGTCATTACGATCTATTAGTAGATTTAAATGGTAAAAGAGTTTTAGATAAAGAGACAAAATTACAATCATTTGGAATCTTGAAGCGAGTATATACAATTTCAATTTCAACGATAAATAATAAACTTTAAATATAATAAATTATTACAAGAATATATTGATATTACTAAACCGGTTAGGAAACAGATTGTTGGAAAAGATGTTTATCATTATATTGTAACAAAAGGTTAACCGATAGCTGAAAAAGCTAGACGTTTAACACCTGAAAAATTTAAAATTGCCAAAGCAGAATTCGAAGAAATGATTCGGAAAGGAGTGTGTAGGCCATCATCCAGTCAATGGGCAAGTCCTTTACACATGGTTCCGAAGAAAAATGGAGAATGGCGACCGTGTGGAGATTATCGAAGATTAAATTCAATAACAATTCCAGTGCCTCATATACATGCCTCATATAATTCTGTACCTCATATACAAGATTTTTCTTTTAAATTAGCAGGTGCAACAATTTTTTCAACGTTAGATCTTATTAAAGCCTATAATCAGATACCCATGGCACCAAAAGACATTCCCAAAACAGCAGTAATCACACCATTTGGATTATTTGAATTTTTAGCAATGCCATTTGGATTAAGAAATGCAACACAAACATTTCAAAGATATTTAGACAATGTATTAAGAGGTTTGAATTTTTGTCATGGTTATATTGATGATATAATTATTGCGTCAAAAAACGAAGAAGAACATAAACAACATTTAAAGATAGTTTTTGAACGATTACGAAAGTTCAAATTGTCAATAAATGTAAATAAATCGATTTTAGGTGTTAAAGAAGTTAAATATTTAGGATATTTAATTAATACAGAAGGTATGAGACCTACTGAAAAAAAAGTTCAAGCATTGAAAGATTTTCCAATTCCAAAAGATAGGACAGAATTACGAAGATTTTTAGGAATAATAAACTTTTATCGTCGTTTTATTCCTATGGCAGCAAAAATTCAAGCTCCTTTACATTCGTTACTTATTATTGCAAAAAAGAAGGATAAAAGGTTAATTGAATGGACAGAAGAACAGAAAGTTGCTTTTAATAAAACGAAAGGACAATTAATCAATGCTACATTATTGGTACATCCAGTAGTAAACGCACGTTTAGCGCTAACTACAGATGCATCGGATACAGCAATGGGAGCTGTTTTGGAACAATACGTTGGTAAAAGCTGGCAACCATTAGCATTCTATTCAAAAAAATTTACGGAAACTCAACAAAAATATAGTACTTATGATCGAGAGCTTTTGGCGATATATTCTGCAATTAAATTTTTCCGATTTATGGTAGGACGAGATTTAGTTGTGAAAACGGATCATAAACCATTAATTTTTGCATTTAAACAGAAATCAGTAAAAACTTCTCCTCGACAACTTCGACATTTAGATTTTATAGGTCAATTCACTACTGAATTAAGTTATGTCAAAGGGGACGAAAATGTAATTGCAGATGCCTTCTCAAGAGTAGAAGCAATTGAAATACCTATTGTGGTAACCACAGAAGAATTAGCGGAAGCACAACAGGCAGATGAAGAATTAAAAAAGATAATTTCAGAAGGAAATTCGGCATTGCAATTACAAAAATTGAGAGTAGATAATACAAATCTTGTATTATATTGCAACATTTTAGAAGATAATATTCGACCTTATGTTCCAAAAATTCTAAGAACACGAATCTTAAAAATTGTACATAATTTATCACATCCTGATAGTAGAGCTATGAAAAAGACATTGTCTCAAAGATTTGTCTGGCCGAATATGGCAAAAGATGCTACAGAATGGGTGAGAACTTGTTTACCTTGTCAAAAGAGTAAAATTCATCGTCATCAGAAAAATTTGCCAGAACATATACCAGTACCTAAAAAAAGATTTAATCATGTACATATAGATATTATTGGGTCACTTCCTACTGTTAACGGATATTGTTATTGTTTAACTATGATTGATCGATTTTCACGTTGGCCTGAAGCAATACCAATTAAAGAAATTTCAGCAGATACAGTAGCGAATACATTTTTCAATACATGGATTACAAGATTTGGCACACCGTTGTCTGTAACCACAGATAGAGGAAGTCAATTTGAATCGCAAATTTTCAATGCACTATCAAAGATGGTTGGATTCAAGAAGATAAGAACAACTTCTTATCATCCTGCTTCAAATGGAATTGTAGAAAGATGGCATCGATCACTGAAAACAGCGATTTATTGTCATGAAAAAGAAGATTGGATGAAGATTATACCGATTGTTCTATTAGGATTAAGAACAATATATAAAGAAAATTTAGGCTCATCAGCTGCAGAGATGTTATATGGACAAACTTTAAGGTTACCCGGCGAATTATTTTTGGAAGAAGAGATTCCGATTGATCAAAGAATATTTTTACAAGGATTGAGAGAACGCATGAAATTACTCGAGCCACATCAGACGATACATAATATTAAAAAAAAGGTATTTATACATAAGAATTTAAATTGTTGTACACATGTGTTTTTGAGAATAGATGCAGTTAAACCACCTCTAACACCACCGTATGAGGGTCCATTCGAGGTAATTGCAAGGCCATCAGAGAAGGTTTTCACAATTAAAATTAATGGACAGCCGATCAATGTCAGTATTGAAAGATTGAAACCTGCCTACTTTGAAAATTCAGAACAAGATGAAAATTTAGAAGAAATTGCGGATACTTCTTCATTTTGCAATAAAGGACAACTAAAAACTTATCCTGGATCAAAATAAAAAAAGAAAATAAGATTTGTAGGATTCAATATTTAAAAATATTGTCAAAACTCAGAGGAGAGTAATGTGGCGGTTGTAGATAATGTAGATTTCTGTATCGATTAATTTGTTTATATTTGGTCGTTAATATTTATTTTGTTTTTGGTTTTGGTTGCTTACCAACAAATTTATTGATATAATAAATTTGTATTTGAGATTAAAATAAATACTTAAAGAGATAACACGTCTTTTTATTTGGAGAAATATATAACACTCTACAACATTTAGCATGTAATATTATAAATGTATACATATAGTAAATCAACACTTTCAACACACATCCTTACATTTATAATATTTTATCATTGCACGTTTACATCCAAAATTTCTTAGCGACATTCATTCGTCCATACTTTTTTCTATGTTCAACATTTCTCTGAATTTAACAAATTTTTCCTTACTTAGCGCCTTAGTAAAAATATCTGCAATATTGTTTTGCGTTTCAATTTTAACGATGTCTACAGTTCCATTTACATAGTTTTCATTTACGAAGTGATAATGGACTTCAATGTGTTTCGAGTTTTTCGTGAAGTTTCCATTTTGAGCAATAATTAGAGTCTTCATATATCTTAGTTGGTTTTTCTAAATTTACATTGAATATATTTAAAGTTTCACGCACGCACTTTACTTCTGTTACCGCCTCTGATAATGCTATGTACTCAGCAAAAGTAGATGATTTTGTTACACTATTTTGCTTACGTGATCGCCAACTTATCGCATTTCCAAATAATTTTACAACGAATCCTATGGTGGATTTACGATCTACTGTATCTCTAGCCCAGTCGGCATCTACGAAACAATCTATGATTTCTGCATTACAATTTCTTTGATATACTAATTTTTTGTCTTTCGTTTTGTACAGATACTTGAATACTCTAAGTGCATATTTAAAATGTGTTTCGTTGAAGGCTGTCTGAAATCTACTTAGGTAGTTTACGCTGAACGCAATATCTGGTCTCGTACCACAATTAACATAAGAGCACCTATTAAATTTCTATATTTTAAATCTGAGTGCGATGCCACTTTTCTTTTTGGCCAGATAGAGGGGGGACGCCAAGCGGTGGCATCGCGAGAACATTCGAGAGTGATCCGAGCATAGAGAGAGTGAACGTACAAATGATGAAGAGTGTTATGTATTACTGTTATGTACAAGTATATTTATATAAATAAAACATATAGTTATCGGGACAAGGAACACGTTTTAATGGATTTATCCATCCACACGGCTCCCCAACACGGTTAGCGTGTCGCGCATGGGCTCTTATCTATTTCTAACGTCGACTCATAGATGTCGCACGCAACCTTACATTTAGCATGTAATATTATAAATGTATACATATAGTAAATCAACACTTTCAACAATGTTAAATGAATATATCGTCAAATCCGTATTTATTATTATGTATCATTTGTTCCTTTGCCTTTTTTCCCTATTTTTTTGGGCTTTCTTAAATCAATTTTCATAGTAAGTCACATACTTTGATTATAACAAAAAATCTTAAACACTAAAGTTCTATAAGATTCTGTTCAGCTTCTTCCAAACTTATTAACTGTAGTATATCTATTTTGCGCCATTTTTGGTGGCATAATGAATTCATCTGATGATTGGGAGGAACAGAAACACCGTTAAATTCAGATCACCGAAGTTCAACATCATAGGCTCCACTACGAGGAAGGATGGATAATGGATAACCGCTCCGAGGAAGACGGGCGCGACTTTCAGTTCGCGTTTGAAATCGAAGTTAAAAGAAGAATAATTAATAATATATAAAATAATATTACATTAAAAAACAACAACTAAACGTCTTTCTAGAGAAATTATCAATCCAAAAATAAGTGTCTTGAACATATTTTTTCAAATATTAAATCAATATTTTTTGTGTTGGAACATCTGCAAAATTAAGTCGAGTGTTGAAGGATACTAAGAGTGTCCCGGTATATTTTAACGGTCCTCGAGTCTTTGTCACCGGCTCAGGTCAGAAGTGGAAGGCCTGCAATCTTCAAATTCAAAGAGGCCCTGAGACCATCTTTCTCTTTAATTTCACTTCAGTTTCGGCTTGCTAACTATACAGACGTATTCTGACTAGTTTTTCTCGGAGATAGAGAACGGAGATCGGAGATAAAGAACAGATACTTTAAATTCTTGTGCGTTATTTATTGTATTATAAATACCCATTTCCATTAGATTCATTTTATAATGAGAAAGAATATTTTTTTTCATAATATGAAATAAATATTATCTGTACATTAGGAAAAAATATTCTATTTCCAATATTAAATAAAGATTCATTTTGTATTTAGAAAAAATATTTTTCTCGTAACATAAAATAGATATTTCCTGCATATTTAAAAAAAATATTTGTTGCTTAATGTAAAATAAATATTGTATGTATATTTGAATATTAAAAAAAGATTGAATCTCTTTTTAATATCATATGAATGTGTATACAATATTTTGTGCTACTAGGGTAAATTGCTGAATATAAGAAAACCTAAATAATTAAATAATATTCTTATAATGTAAAATATCGAATAAGTGACACGCACAACATACACATATTCAAAGTAAATATTTTACGTTTAATATTAAATAATTAAAGATTTATTCTACATTTGAAATCAATATTTTATTCATAATATGAAATGTTTATTTTTTCCATATAATGGAGCAAATATTTTTTCTATGACAAATATAGAATATTTCTTGAAAATTGGGGAAAAAGTATTCTGTTTCTAATATTAAATGAAGATTCATTTTATATTGAGAAAGAAATATTTTTCTCATAATATAAAATAAATATTACCTGTATATTGAAAAAAGATATTCTATTCCCAATATTAAATAAACATTCATTTTACATTTGGAAAAATATATTTCTCTTGTAATATGAAATACATATTTACTGTATATTTGGAAAATAATATTTGTTACTTAATGTAAAATAAATATTGTACGTATATTTGAATATTAAAAACAGATTGGATCTCCTTTTAATACCATATATGAATGTCTATACAATATTTTGTGCTACTAGGGTAGTTTGCGACTGCCCCGTAAATTGCTGAATATAAGAAAACCTAAATATAATTAAATAATATTCTTATAATGTAAATGTATATCGAAAAAGTGACACGCTTAACATACATATATTCAAATTAAATTCAAAGTAAATATTTTACGTTTAATATTAAATGGAGATTTATTCTATATTTGAAACCAATATTTTATTCATAATATGAAATGTTTATTTTTTCCATATTATGGAACAAATATTTTTTTTATGATAAATATAGAATATTTCTTGAAAATTAGGGAGAAAATATTCTGTTTCTAATATTAAATAAAGATTCATTTTATATTGAGAAAGAAATATTTTTCTCATAATATGAACTAAATATTACCTTTACATTAGGAAAAATTGTACATCAAACAAATAAAAAAAATTTTTAATGCATAAATAATTAAATAACAATAAGTTACCTTGAGCCAACACATTGAGCCTGCTAATCGTCTCCTTCGTAGATTGCCATAGACCTGAGAGCAATGTTCATAATTTTGATACTTATTATTTAAATTTTTATTCAAATAATTATATGTATATTTAACAACAATACTGTCCACGAATTCCGATTTATTTTCGGGACACCCGATAGACTTTGACACGGAGTCACGATATTTTTTCCGTGTTATAGCAACACGGTCTCGCGACGGTATGTTGTGTTTGTGCGAGTTGTCCGGACGCGGTGTCCCCAACAATCCCGAAGCATTTCACAATTCTTATATACGCGGTATTTACCCCAGAACGGTTCGGTTGCCGCGATTTCGCGAACAGAAAAAAGATACAGTTACGAACGATAACGAAATATTAACGGAATTTACAATATTAAATTGTTGCATATGAAATACTCTACTGTGCAAAAGAAAGAAGCACCCGGCCATATGTAATAGAAAAGCGTAAAGAATCATATAAGAACACAGTAAAAGTTTTGAAAAAGGATTCCGCTGTTTGATTGAATATTTCTTAGAATACGTGTTACTCTGCGGATTATCTAATACTTTATATATATAAATGCAATGAATCAATCATTGTACAATACAATTTCTACATAAAGATATATTGTTTGTCATTATATCTTATAATTATACTGGATGCTTCTTTCTTTTGCACAATACTGTATATATAGGTAATAATATAGACAAAATGAAATTTAACAATATTTGGAAAGATTTTACTCTTACCTCTCTTGTAACGGCTCCTGCCGTTCAGTAGGGCCTCGCTTCCCTCTTCTAGATTGCACAGGTCACGCTAGAGCACGGAAACACTAAACGACACGGAAGACAGCGCGACAATGATCCTTCGTCGATTTTCGGTAATGCGACGCGTCGATCCTCTTTTCCCCCACCTTACGCCTTATTCGTAACTTTCCTTGATTGGCGCACGTCGCGCGCGAAATCTTAAAATGCAGGATCGTACCCTCTAGTGGTCCATGGGCTCCAGACCAAACCGCGAAGTACCGTAAAGGCCGCGCCTGGCGACCGGGGGATGCTCGACGCACCCCTAGGCAGAGTTGTGTTAATTTAAATACATTGTAATTGAATTACATTGTATTTTATATACACAGTATTTGAATTACATTGCAATTGCATTACGTAATTCGATCCTTTCACTTCATTTAATTGCTAATTACGCAAATCATGAGTGTAATCGGAATACAATGTAATTGAAATAAAATATAATTGAAATAAAATGTAATTGAAATACAATATAATGCAAATTACTCAATGTGTACAGTATTACCCGCTTTATGTGAAAAATATCTTTAATTTTTATACGTGTTTCTTCCGTTTCGCATTCACAGACAACTCAATTTTATATTGATTTGTTATGCGGCGATGACCAACCTTCTCTCTCTCTCTCTCTCGAAAATGCAGAAATCTTAATTTGAACAATGAGTGTTCGTTAAAATTAATTTAAAACTTGCTGACAACTGCCACCATTTTGCGAAAATGTTGTCCGCAGCTTCTGTACGGACTAATCAGAGCGCTGCTAGATAAAACGCGCGGACTAATCACAGCGGACAAATTTCGGCTCGGCCAATGTCAACAGCTACCACAGCTTACTCTAGTACTAGCCAGTACTAGCCGTGCTGAACAACGTGGCAACACTGCTGTGTTTACAGATCGGGAGTCCTATTTTCAATAATGGGAGTCTTGTGTTTGGGATTATAATTAACGCTTTTTTCATAGAAAATTATGTTAAAATACACAATTCGTTGTTAATTATATCTAAGCAATATGTAAATATTATAATTATGGTAAGTAGAAGTGATATTACGGCACAATAATATTAATAAATACGATGTACATTTTGTGGACTCTCGGAATAGTTTGGTGTTGTGATACATAATATTTGAAATATTTACAGTGGTTTTAAGAAAATATAAGCATGAAGCAGTGGGAAATCATCTTTGAACTAAAATGCAACATTTGAGAATGAATGAAGGGATATATAAGTCAATAGAAGCCTGAAATAGACGAAATTATTGTGACGAGGTCAAAGAGGTTAAGTGAATACGTGTATATGTCAAAGAGGTTGGGTAATTAGTTACCGAAGAGAAAAGTTGTGCAGGTAATATATTATATTTATTATAATGTCGTCTTATAAAGGATAATTTTATAATTGTTGTAAATTTTTAGAAATGATATGTACATTCATTTCTAATTGACTATTGTTTATAGTTTTAACATAATCATTTAGTAAAATATTAGAAAAAATTGATAATAATTTAAACAAAATGCTGTGATAATCTTTACCACAAATGCATCTATCTAAAAATGCTAAATGATGTATATCTGATTGTATACTAATATATGTTAATTTACATAAAATTTGTTTATGATTTCCAGATTTTAGAAAATCTGATTCCAAATTAGGAATATTTATTACGGTTTCCATTATTGCACACATATGAGTAAATACAGTTGTTACATCTTCTGTAGATGATCAAAATATACATTATTTACAGTTGTATCTTTATCCTCCATAATTAATAATTTACATATATGTATTACAATTTAATTTTTTTGCAACAGAATGGGGATATATAAATCTTAATGGAATCATCAACAATACAAGTGGATAAATAATCAGTGTCAAAAATTTCTGAAATCCGCTGACATCAACAGAAAGATTACGAAGATCATTACTATCATAATCGCAATTCATGAAATAATTCATTACCTTCTTGAAAAACTTGAAATTTCATGTCATTACTAATCACAATCTGTGTTTTAAGTACCAAGAAATCAGAATTATCACTACATACAAGCATGCAAAAATAAATTTTTGAGTTTGTTATTTTAATACTCCATACTCTGGTTCGAAATTACAAGCTTTTCTTTATAATTGTTTATTAAATTTAAGAAACCACTAATTAGATCAGAATCAATAAACTCTCTAACTAAATTTTCAATTATTCTTCCCCTGCGCTCTACAGGATCTTTTCTTTGTGGTAGCATACGTTTTGACGGTGAATTGGAAAAAATGGAAGGTATTGCATCTCCCATAAGTCTTGGACATCTCACAACAAAACATTCTCCAGTACACCGTTAGGAGATAGAATATCCTGATACCTTCGGATATCAGTTTCTGCAAAATTCAGACTACCAACTGCAGAATATTTTGTCGGTGTCTAATTTTTACGGGGAATATCAGCCACCCATTTTTCCGCAATTGCTCATCTTTGGGAAATAAAAATATAGAAATATAATTATTTTCTTTCAGAGTACTATCATAATTTCCCTTACAATACTAATAAATATAGTATGAAACTTATGAAAAGAACTATGTAAAACAAATTTTCGAAAAACTCTGTATGTATAAAATATTTATACTAAATATTAGTAATAAATGAAATAGATATAGATGAAATAGACTCTATTAAGTAAATGTGCTACACATTAAGATAAAGACCTAAAAAGTTAATAAATAATACTTATCTCCATTATTGCACTTTTTTATTTTCGAAAATTAGCTGTACTACATAATAATAAGTACACAATGTGTACTACACGTACACATTGATGAGAACATTTGAAAACTACGCGGAAAACTGAGAGACCGGTAGGGGAGATTGAGAGTCTGATTGAGTGGGTTGGATTAGATACATTGATATATATATGACAACCGGACTCCGGACACGGCTAGTACTACATAGAGTAGGCTATGATGTTACGCTCAGCAGGGCCTTTTTTTTTTTTTAAACAGAACGAGAAAGCCAGTCGCAACCGGCATAAAACTCGTCTCCGGGATTAACCCCGTTCGCCTCCTTGAGCCCGGCGACCGGATGCGGGGGTCTACTCTACGCATTTTCACCCGCACCGGCTTCGACGCATCGTCGCTGGGTCTGTACCGGCTCTAAGGCCATATTCACTTCCGATACGCATTATTATAAAGTTAGGTAACAATATATACAACAATCATCATCGTTATCAACAACAAACTCTTAGAAACAATAGGTTAACGGTTAGGTAATAACATCAACAACAACAAAGGTAACGGGACAAAACAGTGTGAAAACAAAGTATTCAGAACCGATAACACATACAAGAATAGAATATATATACAGAGCCAATAGACATATATGCGTCAGTCTAGAGTAAACCTGGCGTTGCGGACGTTTCTCGCCGCGCGCTCCAACTCTCTCTCATAACGCTCCTTGTCTTTCATAATATAAATAATAAACGCGTTTATCTTTTTCCAAGTCTCTTTGTTTCGCAACATGAAGGATGTCAAATTGTCAGGCGTCAGCTCATCATCAATTTCCAGTTCCAGAGCAGTTCGTCGCGCCTGCCATCGTTCGCATCGGAACATTGTGTGCTCGGATGTGTCGAGCACTCTCGGGCAGAACCAACAATCTCTTGTAAGACTTTTCCTAATCTTATAGTGGTAGGTATTAAAAATCCTGTGACCGGTAAAGACTTGCGTCAAATGATAATTTAGATCTCCAAATTTTCGAGAAATCCATGGACGAATCTGTGGTATCAAGCGCTTCGTCCACAGACCCTTCTCTAACCGATCCCAACGGTCCTGCCACTTGTCGAGAGTGGCGGCCTTGATACGCTCCATGCCATCCTCGCGGGCCAAATCCTTTCTGTCTTTGTCCTCGTCACTATCGTCAGGATTGTATCTCGTGGCGTAACGCAGCGCATAGCTGTCGTGTCTCTCCTCGATGGTAATCACCCAAGGAGGTGCGCCCACAATGACATTTAGAGCGTCGCAGGATACAGTTTTGTAAGCCCTCGCAACGCGGCCGAGGCCCAAGCGTTGCGTTCTTTCAAGCTGTAATCTATTTTTGCCGTAGGACGTGGCCTTCATACCCCATGTCGGAGCGCCACCGACTCTAGCACATTGTAATAAAGCTTACGTCCGTGTGTCGATGGACCGTCGATGTTCGCCATCAGTCTCGACAACATCGTAATGATGTTTTTACCTTTGTCAGTACACCACAACACGTGATTACAAAAAGTAGCGTATTTATCAAACATCACGCCCAGACATTTTAGCGATGGCTGTGCATTCAAACAGTGTCCAAAGATCTCGATCCTAAAATCAGCAGGTATTCGTTTCCGGTTGGCAAAGATGAACAAGCCCAGCTCGACCAACCGGTCGTCGATGTCCACATTAATCAATTCTTCGACCTGCTGTCTCAACAAGAGAAGATTCCTGTGCGTAGCCAGGATAGTCACGTCATCGGCATAAGCGACAATCTTGATGTTTGATCTAGTGGGAATCTTGATCAGCCTATCGTAGACGAGGTTCCAAAGCAGAGGTGAGATGGGGGACGTCCTTTTCCATACGTAAACGAACCCATCCACCTTTCGCACGATATTTTATAAACTGATCGCGCAGATAGCTCTGTACGAGCCTCTGCAAATACAAAGGTATGTTTCTTTCCTTCAACGCTTCAAAGATACTATTCCATTTTACGCTATTAAACGCATTTTTTATATCTAGGCTAATGATAACATCAAACTTCTGGGTCCGCTTGGTCTCCATGACAAACTCCTGAATGATGTTCAAGGCATCGAGGGCCGATCGACCGCGCGTAAAACCAAACTGGTTCTCGGCAAACGGCGGATCACCCAAATGCTTCAACAGCCGCGTCTTCATCACGTTTTCAAGAATCTTGTTGATTGCGTCACCAATGCATAGCGGATGAAAGTCCGAGGGAAGGTTGGTATTTTCCCTGTTCTTTCTAATCGGTATGGTTCTGCTAACCTTCCATCTAAACGGAGTAAAGCCGTTCACAATACACGAGTTTATCAGGTCTCTGATCTTAGAGGTGTCATGTACATAATATATTTAATAATGCATGGAGGAATCGTGTCGATGCCAGGAGCCTTTCTAACTTTAAATTCATCAGCGATCATCGAGATCTCATCGTTGGTCACCAACTCGTTCTCGTCCACCACAAGTGACGGAAACTGATCGTATCGCGGCGGTTCTTCCACCCGCGGAAACAACTTTCCCAAAATCTCATTAGCTTCGTGCTTGTAGAGCACAAAAGGTGACATTTTCTTCCTAAATTTGTTGATGAGCACCCGGTAAGGCTTGCCCCAGATATCTCGCTTAAGCTCGTCGACGAACGAGATCCACATGGCTCTCTTCGCATCATTAATGCGATACTGCAACTTTTTCCTTGCTGATCTATATGCTTCCTTTTCAGGTACCCCATCGTAGCCGGCCCTCAATCTACGCTGATACTTGCGACGTTTCCTGGTCATGGCATCGCGGAGTTCCTGGATCTCAGAGTTCCACCAAGGGCGGAACTTACGGGTGCCTTTCTGCATGCTGGTACGGCAGACCCGTTCAATATTATCTAAATATTGAACAATCTCGGGATCATGGGCATCGGACAGATCCAGATCGGCGTTCAATCTCTCGTACGTATCCATAAACAATTCCTCGTCGATAGTCTTGAGGTTCCATGTGCGATTAACACTCTCTTTGATTGTTCTAGTATCTACTCTGCCAGCGGCATCACAGTAGAAAATGTGCTGGCAATAACGATGATCCGAGCTACTCTCTAATCCGAGAACCCGGCTGCGGATATCGTCGATCAGCGTTCTTTCGCAAGCCACAACATCAATCTTAGAGGTGCTTCGTCCTCGTTGAAACGTGACTCCTCCTTCGGTCACGACAGGTAACAGATGCATGTCCATAATATATTCAACAAATATTCGTCCGCGTTTGTTTTCGAGAGTGTCGCCAAAAATGACGCTTCTCGCATTAAAATCACCCAGCAAAACAATAGGTCTGCTCCATTCGTTACAGCCGCATCGCAGCTCCTCCATATATAAATAAAAGTCGGACTCCTCTTCGCAGTTTGGCGTAATATAGACATTCACAAGGGTAAAATAACATGTACGTATACCGACGAAAAAATCTCCAACAATAACATCACTGTTACTGAATAGCATGTTTCTATTTAAAATCCAGATCGCTGCCATTCCGTTCTTGGACGCGATCCAATAATCTTCGAGCTTATACGGATCCTGGATACACATGATATCCCTTTTCAAGTCAATGGCAGTTTGGTATGCTAAATCTTGCGCTATTCTACAATGATTAAAATTAAGTTGTAGCAGGTTCATAACTGGACATTGTAAATTGGTCTTTCAAATGTTTCATTCTGGCACGAAACACCGGGCACGCCATAGAGGCGATCAGGTGATCGGAGGGCTGTTTATTCTTATGGCAATCCATACATTTTAGGCCCAGAGTGCAATCGGCCATGACATGGCCGTCGGAGCCACATCTACGACATCTGGCACCGCCAAGGATATGCTCTTGGCAATTCAAACTATAGTGACCGATGCCGTGGCATCGGAAACACTTGATCACACGCGGCGCAGGTATCAGTCTTGATATTGTCAGGCCTATTCTCACTTTGCCCAACCTAACCACTTCTTTTAGGTATTTGATGGGTGTCTCAACAACCGCCAGCTGAGAGCCCATTTTCGTAGGTCCCAGTACCTTGAGCCGAAGCTCGTTCTCATCTATCTTCAGGGCCGTTGCGACACATCTCATCACCTCGGGACCATCCACAATGGGATCCAAATCCCTCACCTCGCAGTCAAATAATTTCTGGATCATGCGAATCGCGCGGTCTCCCTTCAGCACGCGCGACAGAGCTTCACGAATCTTACGAGGGTCACTACCATCGATCAACTCCAGTAGCAAATGGCCAGTACGTGTCTTACGAACGCGCTTCACCTGTTCAAAGTCGCTAGGAGCACTCATAATATCTTTATAAATACTTGCGAAATCCTCCGGCTTCTCGACTTTAACGACCAACGCGTCAGAACGTGGGGTCGTCCAGCGAGGAGGCCGCATCACTCCGTCGTGTCTCTCCATGTCACTTCTCCCTTCCATCTCGCTGTCCGTGGTTAATCCTCGGGCATCCCTTCTCTCCCCACTACTCCTGCCCTCTATTCTTCCCTTTCTTCTCTCGATCACGCGCCACCCGTTAAATTCTCTTAGTCTCTCTAGTCACTCTTAGTCTCATCTATCTTTCTTTTCTCAGAAACCATCGACGACGACGCACCACCGCCAACCATCGGATCGCCAGCCCGGCCGCCAGCAGCAGTATCTCTACGTCGCGGGTCCTTCGACTTCTTCCTCTTTGCACGAATTTTGGCCGTGAGAAGACGAATCAGCTCCTCAGTAGACGAGAGCTCCCTCTCGTCCTCGGTGGTGGTGGGCACCGCCGACGACGAGACAGGATCATCAATTTCTCTGTCCCGCACAGCCATCAGACCATGAGGACCATCACCTCTACCTCTTTTCGCTGTTCCCAATGGAGGCGAGCCCGGTTGGGGTATCCGTCCTCTCTTTCACTTAGTAGCATCGGCATAGGATTCTCTCATCGTGGATGAGGTAAGTACACAAGATGTTTCCATACTAATGTTTCTTTTTCTTTCAGGTACCATCGCTATCATCGGAGCAGCAGCAGCAGCAACAATGGGTATCCGATCTGTCATACATCCAATGCTTCGGACCATCTTTTTGGGCGTTCGCCCCTCTCCATCGGCCACTAAACTCCGGGCCTCCATTCTGGTCTGCTGAACCAGTCGACTGATCTTCTCAACGTCACCTGGCAACGAATAACACGCACTTTGTATATCAACTTTGATATTCCTATTCTTTATCACGTATTTCGTGACCAGGTTGCTCTTCTCAAACAATTTTGATATCTTATTCTCAATCTGATTTAGATATCTCTCGATCCGACTAATCGGTTTCTTATTTCCAGATGAAGTCCCAAGGACAGCAGGGTTCTCAGGAACATCACTCACTCCCGGTCCCAACACAGTCGACAACTTTACGGGCGGCGCTAGGTCGCGTGGCTTCACTCCTTCAAAATCGCCTGCCGTCAACAGCTTCATGTTGGACCAAAAGTCTGCGCCTACAATCACAGTCTCACAGGATGTTTCTCCGTCATCGACTCTGGACGTGCCTTCGCCCGGATCCAGATCCCCTTCAGGTCTCTCACCGACCGGAGCCGTCGCATTCTCATCAACCGAGTAACATATATTTTCTTCTACTTTGTCATTACTGACCTGTTCAATAGTCATAATGTCGTTTCTAGCATCATCTTCGTTATCATTATTATTTATAGGAGAGGACATAATTCATAAACGGCCCTGGTTACCGCCCGTGAGGATTTCACTCGTTAGCCAATGTGTTAACAACATGTGATTACGGTTATACCGCCACAAGGGCGTGTCCAAAAACACTACCCGGTTCGGGCCAAAACCGGAGGTGTCCCCACCCTTCCCATCTGCTATGCGCGTGCCCCCACGCAACAGATGCATAAGCGACAAGTGCGTAGACGCACACATCAGAGTCGCGCTAATGGCCAGTGTATCCACCAGCCCACCAATAGTGCAATGGTGCTACCTTCATCACGCGCCAAAGCTTAGTAGTTAGAGACATTTTTTTAGAGAGGTTAGTCATCCTCGCGGGCCAGCCGAACGCTCAGCAGGGCCTATGTTCTGCTTGGTCAATATATTTTATATTGAAGCATAATACATATACTAATTGTAATAACCGTTAGGGTACAAAAACAAAGATTATATATCTTGAATCAAATATGTAATTCATTACAAATTGCCCAATATTTCGCTTATACAATTTACAATACTTTGTAGAAGGTCTTTCTTTTAAGTGCGTAATTTAGGTTATGACAGAAGGGAAAGTAATGCTTCAATATATTACGATACATATAAATTTATTTATGAATCGATGTTCATTTATTTATTCGTTTTAGCGAGTGTGTTTGTGACCAAGTGGATTTTTTAAAAATATAATCATGTAAAGAAATATATATATGTATATTATTTTTTATTTTTGCCCTCTTTGGGGGGAAGGGGGGCACAGTGCAACGCGACGCGACGACCGAATCTGTGAAAATGCCATTAATTACACTCGAATTTGAATAATATTGATATTTTTTATTGATTGTAATTAATATCTGTTATCACTGAATTCCACTGTTACTTTATGACCATTTGCACCACTTTCAAATTGACTAGACTGGATCTTTATGCAAAATAAAAATTGTCTACATCGATTGCAAGAAATAGAAACCAAATTGAATGTTATTAGAGGAGATATATATATCATATATATTGACATCTTCAATTTTTACAATTTTTCAACAATTTTGAATTCCATCTTTTCAATTTTGCTATAAATGCATGCATAATGATCCGCAGTCTATTAATGACATTTACAGTTTTTTACAGTTTTTATATACTGGATATATGTATATATATATATATATATATATATATATATGTCGGGACGTGACGACAACGACGCAACCCGTTGGCAACGACGTGTAACGTTTATCCACCGTATAAGACAATCATATTGTTATTTGAAATTACGCTATTGTTATTTTAATCGTACACAGGCGTGTACGATTAAGTCTAGTTTTAAAGTAATAATTTAGACATCTAGTTTACGCGTTTACCGTCAAACAGCTGAGAGCCAGATGCTGGGGTGGACCTTTGTAACTACCCAGCGAAAGAGCAATAAAATGTTTCCTATTTACCTGTATCCCTCTCCGTGCCGGCGCAAGGAGAGATGCGAGATAGGGTCCCGTAAAAGAAATGGGCTGGGACCTTGTTGAACGTGACCACGAGCGGCAGAACGTTTTTGGCTACGCAGCAGTAGAGAGCATTTTGAATTGTTGGAAAGCTATCTCGCAGTAGAGAGAGATTGAAAAGGGATGGATGTGAGATTTTCGTGCGAGGGTACTGCCGGGCTCGTGGGCTCGTTGAGGCGTCTCACTGTTGCGCTACACGATCGCGGATTGTAGTAGTTATTAGCGATCGTCGTCTCGTCGTTCTTTTGTCTTTCGCGCACGTGAGAAAGATGAGTGAATCGGTGAAGAACGTCTCTGGTCGCCTTCCGACGGGTTCCGCGGACAAACCAGCCGATCAGCCTCCGACATATATATATTCTTTGAATGTATTGTAAATTTTAAGTTATTATATATATATATATATATATATATATATATGTGTGGCTCCAACAGAATGCTTGTCCTGCACATCGTGAAAGAATCACGAGAAATGCATTAAATTAAATATTTCCGAATCATTAGATAGTCGAGGTGGTCCCATTCATTTTCCGGCTTTTTATTATGGGGTTACTTGAAAAATAAAGTATATACGCTGAGGCTCTGACTACAATATTGCTGATATGAAAGATAGTATCATCACTGAATGCAATAACATTTTCGAGAATGTTTTTTGAATTTCCGTACAATTCTGGCGTCGAAAATGAACGCCTCGCTATTTCACGATCCTTCGCCACGCAATGCTGGGAAGATCGCGGTCGTTTCCCGCGATCCGATCGTCCCAGCATCGTTCCCTGTATGCTAACCTCCCTGTATTATCTAACGTCCTAGTCCTGACCAGAGCGAGGGTTTGGTGTTATTTAGTTGATAATTTGAATCAATTCGTGCATTTAAGTTAATTTCTGTCTTTTTATTTCTACCCAGACAACCAGGCGCGCCTTGAGCCAAGCCTGCCTAGGGCAGAAACGGACAGAATATTGTCCAAACTACGCTCGGAGCTGCTCAAGGCCGGATTGGCCCAATTTTGGTCGACCTCCTGTGCGCGCATATGCCGGCCCAGTGCCGTCCGTAGGACCAGGATTTGGACATGGGCAGGAGGACGGCATGAAGCCGGCCACTGGACGCTGAATCTGCCTTTGTGGCAGCACCGTCGCACTGATATGACGAATGCCGAATGGCAGCTTTTTTTTTAGTTGTATGAATGCTAAAGAACGAGCAGTGTCCGCGCAAGCCAAGTTTTGTAAAAATTTGTTTGTAAAATTGTATATTATCGAATGATATGAGAAGAGATCGATTTGGATTTCGGACACGTTTGACCATCCAATCCGGTTGCTATACTTTTCATAAAAAATATTGTAATCCAAAATTTACTGTGAATTTTCATGGATGTTCGAGTTGTCCTGAAGAAGCACGTCGTTCCGGAGAAGAGGCGCAGAAGGTAGCAGCGAAAATGGCTTTGCTCGATTTTAAAGAGGAAAATATGCACCAGGTGTGCCTATGTATCTACAGTGACTCCCTAAGATTTAAGAATCTAAGTCGACTAATAAAGAAAAATAATGAAAATAAATGAAAAAATAGTGTTGTATATTCGGTACGATAGAAATTTACTTCGTCGACATCTGCCACATCTGCCCTGTAAAACGACATTCGCCTGGCCAGCCACATCAGTGCAACGGTGTTGCCACAAAGACATTCGCCACATCAGTGCGACACATCCGTCCTCCTGCCCATGTCCAAATCCTGGTCCTACGGACGGCACTGGGCCGGCATATGCGCGCACAAGAGGTCGACCAAATTTAGATTTTTGGTTGGCTGGGTAGCTATCCGTGTAACGTGTTGTCTCGGTCGGGTCGGCCATGTGGCCGACGTGTGACCTGTATTTTTACCGCGTGGCGTTTAGATACAGCGAGTTCTACTGATGAGAGCAGATTGTATGCGCATCTAAGAGAATTTATGAATGATTCCAGATAGATATTCCAGGAGGGCTGTATCCGAATCATATTATAATAGCGTCAAATTAAAGGTAAGTTAAAATTTTAGTCATAGAATTATATTGTATCATTAGTAATAGAATTTACAAATAATTTCAGATAATTAGAGATTCCTAGAGGACTGTATCTGTATTATATTATAATAGCATCAAATTAAAGATAAGTTAAAATTTAGAAATTGACAAGCGCAGATG
>JAQQRV010012538.1:1139-28519 GCA_028455795.1 Lasioglossum marginatum | reverse complement strand
GATCACCACTGAAATTTGGTACCGGAATTGGCCGTAGCTTAATCGGATATGATTCTGATGTTGTCGGTGTGACTGTCGCGGGGCGCGATGCCGAAGGCATGGCAGGAGACTGTGTCGGATTGCGCGAACGGGCAATATACGCACGAACAGTCCCAATAACGTTAAAATAGGTCTCCTCAAAATTTTCGCGCTGTACGCGTTGCGTGGTTTCTTCCGGCGTACCCGCTACTGTTCTATCAATTTGATCCTGGATGGCTTCAAATCTATCAAGCAATGATTCATTTCGGCGGAGTCGCTCCTCAAGAACCTCGAGTAACGTTGTCGCACCCTTTTGGTCGCAGTAATTTTTGAATTTAGTCAATTGTGCTTTAATGTAACTGCGGTCGTTAAGCAATTTTTGCAATGCGATTTCGTCCGGAGTAGCCATCGCTCAACACAAATCAAAACCTATGAATCTCGACTTACCAGTAAAGAAAGGATGTACGAGATGGATATTGATATCAGTCGATGCTAGTCCTCAGCCGTCGATCCGATAGGTGCTGTCGATGTCGCCGTCCGTGGGCACCTGCAGATTCCGATGACCCGCTCAGCTTCCAGTGGGACTCAAATCCAATGATCGTCCACACTGCCCTGGTTGTTTATCGTCGCCGTGAGATCTGGACGTTGGGATGTTCAGTGATGTTGTTTTTGTAAACTGAACTATTGGCAGTCACAGTTTAATTCGTAGTTATTAATCCTGATGTGGATCATAGTCCTCTGATCACGACTTCTTAAGTGGAACGCACTTGAATTGTCAATTTATCCCGATCAGAGCACTGAGTTTTCCAAAAGTATCCGGCTCGGAGGACCAATTATGGTCGCGCCGAATGTGATGCAAGACGTGTTCGGGATGGGATGGTTGCGAAGAAATGTGATCACCAGGATTAACTTTGATATTAACAAGCAAAATAAACACTTTATTTAATATGCAACTTAGTGGACTGTATAATATGAGAGTTAGCGCGATTTGAATTATTACAAGAGTGGACACTCTTGTCTGAAATTCCGTAAGAACTGAAAGATCAGTGGCCGTAAGAGAAGTGCTAAGACTTCGGTATGTTTCGCTAATCGCTAATCGCTAATCTGCTAATCTGCTAATCTGACGCGCGCTTGCCGAACACCGATATTTAAGCTCAGTTGTCAATGGGGTGTGACCTTGGTGTGACCTTTCTGGACCAATGGAAACAGATATTTGCTGGAAGACAGTGACAATTTCGAAGGGTAGCCACCGTCCACGCTGGTAGAAGACACGATGATGGTAGAAGGGCGAGAGGGAAACTTTCGGCAAGCCGCGTTGACGGAAAAATAACGGGATTCAGGCCGTTAGGCCGCCGCGCAGCGGAGGTAAAGCCCGTGACAATGACCCAAGTGGTGGTTGAAACGGCAATTTCGGAGGTAAAAACCCGGGAGATGCACGTGCAAAACATCTGTGAATGTAATAAACCACTTCCCGAATCCTAATCTCCGAAGCGAGGATTTTTACGTTCCCGGTTGTAAAGCAATTTACAAAGTCCCGTTCTCGGCACATTTGTTCGCCAAATGTGCGAGACACTTCATCTGAACGACTAATAAAGTGACCTTCGACGGTCACACGCAAACATCTCACAGAGGGCCCGACCTCGGACGAAACTGTCGAGGTCAGCGGTAACCGAACCTTTTTAAGTGCTTCGAGAATGCTTTCAATGGGACAAACCCCATGGGGTCCCGACATCGGAAGAGAATCAATCATTTTGTTTTTCGCTCGACGTCGGACGATGCAGCGTTCACTTCAAATAATTTTCATGTCGCCAATTTTGAAATATCCGTATTTTTAAAAAGGGGTCCATAAAGAGGACACTTGGGGCTATATCATGATTATTTTTATTTTTTCAATTTTCTAATGCTGTGGTTGCAATGCACCTGTTTAAAAAACAATTGCGAAATAAACTATGAAAACAAATATTTTTTCAACTGAAATAATTTTTATTAAATACTCTTATGATTTCACTATGAGCATCCAAAACTCATTTTCATCGTTTTGTTATAGTTAGGCCATTATAATTTAATGAAAAACTTGTGACACCTCATATTTTATACGTCCGTAAAACCATCAATTTTCAAGATTTCAAAGAATTCTTTGAGATATGTACGTTCATATTTTACTAAAGACTGCAACATATCCAAATTTGAACAAAATTCGAAACAGTAGTCCTATCTCGCATGGAATGATTCGTGTGCATACAGTGTATGTAGATTAACGCTCATGGAAGTATGGATATTCGAAAATAATTGAAAATTAAAACAATTATAAGAAACTGCTTTTAGATCAATCGTAAGTAGAAAAATTCAAAGATTCGTATCTTTACATCTTTCAATGCCTACTATATCTGTTTTATGCTTCAACCGATTTCGATGAAATTTTGGGTATTCGAGTAGTGTTCTCATTTTCTTAGTTTTAAAAATCTTAAGCTTAATAAATATGGATTCGGAAAAATCGTTTGTCCCGCTCTTTCCGAAACCATTGTGACCTTATTTCTCGGAAAGTCACAAAAAGACGCAAACTTTTTTGGATTATAACGTTCATATTGACGCGGTCGAATTCCAAGAACGCGTTGCTTTGTTTTTCTAGTGCACGTGTTTAGAGCATTGTTGAGAGCAAAATTGCTGCTGGTTCACGAGCAATCAAACGCTCTGGTTTGCACAAACGTTTGTGTATTTCACCGTCGTAAATGAAGCACAAAGTTCAAGTTCGAAACAAAGTTCAAGGTTTTTAATAAAACCTTGTTGATAACATAAAATTGGTTGATAAAACCAATGTTCATAACATTGTTCGTAATTAGATTGAGAGAAAGTTCATGGAAATGACGACAAAAAGTTCATAAAAATAACGAAAGAAAGTTCATAAAAATAACGAAAGAAAGTTCATAGAAATAACGAAAGAAAGTTCATAGAAATAACGAAAGAAAGTTCATAGAAATAATGAAAGAAAGTTCATAGAAATAACGAAAGAAAGGTCATAGAAATAACGAAAGAAAGTTAATAGAAATAACGAAAGAAAGTTCACAATGCATGTCACACTTCAATTCGCAACTCCCGCTCACATTCAATTTCGAATTCGATTTTAAATACCGTTTTAAGACGCTTCGTACGACTTCCTCGAAAGCTCGTAAGATTGTAAAAACTATTCTTCTGCAATTCCCTACCAAAGCTCGGAAAAGATCATTTCTCTGGTAAGGATAGAAGAGGAACCAATCACCAGTTCGGGGTACAGTCCAAATTTGTGGAACGCCCACCAAGATCGTGATTTCATTTCTCACACAAACCTCGTAAGACGCTGCACAAAGATCCCTTGTTCCACAATATATTCCTAAACTGGTGTCGCCTTTCCGCTGAGTGTGGGTGTTACGCGAACGCGTCCGCGACTAGACCTTTCAAGGTCAAACAGAGGGCGTAACTTTCCGTTTCGAATTTTATTCGTTGTCGCGAATCGCGTTGGACCCTGTCACTGTTTATAGAGATAGGGCTGATAGGATGTTTAACGTGAAACAGGATGATTTTAACTAACAGAATATATTTTCAAAAGTTAACAGGATATGAATATACTGACGCTGTTGGTATGGTTAACAATATGAATTGGTGACCGGTCTACGGGCGTGGTCTTGTCTTTCTAATAATAAACTGCGCAGGAGGACCGAGAATCTCCATATTTATAGGAAAGGAAATTTCCTCCCTATCTCTAACAAAATCACCCCTTTGAGACGGTTTGGGGGTCAACGGAATGAAAAACTACGTGCTTGCAGCGGTCCCAAAGATTGGCCAAAGTCGCACATTTGGCGACCAAACCCTGGGATTCTCCAGCCATCTGAAAGCCAGATACGCTGCAGCACTCGTCAATTGCGCTGGACCTAGGGAACGAATGTTTTAAGCGTTTTATGACAGGGGCGGAATCGAAGGTACCCGGGTACGGACGGCACTTAAATGGCGAAGACAGGCCCAACACCGTAGCCAAACTACAAGAAGTCACGTGCCGGGCCCGTGTGCAATGAGGGTGTCCCTACCATAAAACCTCGCCCAGTGCGGCCGAACAGTGGACCTGCGATGCGTCGCTTGTCATTGACTGGGGAACGGTTGGTTTTCCTTTCTGATGCGAAACAGGACACTTAACTTTCAAGCGTACCCCAGTGCGTAACTAATTCCAAGGGCCAAGGATGCCAATAAATAACTCGAAACTGACGATGTTCCACTCGATCGTAGCACAGGCACAGACATATCTAGACAATTCTAGACAGCACGTGTTGTACTTACTTGATCTTCTCGTCCCTTGCTTGTGTTTCTATTGAGTATGACCACTGTCGCAGTTGATTACAAAGTTCCGAAGCAAAAGGATCACAGTAAGTGTAGTAATTACAAATATCTGAAATTCTTGTCCACATTTTACCAACCGGAAAGTAAGTTGACGCAAATAAGTTTTTTATTTTCCAATCAAAATTCATGGTGTATAATTACTTTTTAATAATAATAATAATATACTTGACAGCGTATAAAATGGTCTTAACATATAATATTCATATTTATAAATAGTTGTTACTTGTAAAATGCCTGAAACTAGAGAATTGGAGGTATTCGAGAGACTACAAATTTACAACCGAAGAATGGAAGGAAAAAGTTTAGTTTTTTCAATAAGTAGCAGTAGAGTTTGGAATATGGAATAACAAAGAAGGTGTTCGAAAAATATGCCAAAATCTAAAAAGCACAGGTAAACCTGAAAATTTGATAAGAACGGGTAGGAAAAGGCACACAAGATCGACAAATACTCAGAGGAGTAAAAAAAACCGTTTATTAGTGCAGAACAAATAAAAGAAAATCTGTGATTGCCAATATCAATTACTACGCAAATTAAGTCACGCATACACGAGCGTAATTTACATGGACGGATATCTCGACAAAGACCGTACATTTCATAGACCGACGCGTATTGTATGTCGCATGATAATACGGGTTTTTATTCTTAAATAGGAGGTACGAGAATACACGTTCTTGAATGAAGAAAGTATGTTGTACATATATATTTTCTAGTAAAAATATGAAATACAGTTATTGGGATAAGGACGATTCCAAAAAATACTCTGCATTATCTATTTCCTCAGCGACGACTTATTGCACTTGGCTGCGTGCTTGTAATTTTTTGCATTCGGGTATGGCACGCAAATGGGGAAGCAGACTCATCACGAAGAAATAGTTCTCATACTCCTGATCCTGTTTATCCTTTCGTACTTGCTGCAGGTGTTCCAGTTTCGCTTTTCAATTTGTATCAACTCATCGCGTATCTCTTTCACAAATTTCGTTATCTTCCGTGGCGATGATCTATTACGACCTCCCTGGTCCGTTTCGTCCAATTCCATTTGCATAACATCGCTTTCAGAATCCTTGATCGACAATGGTGTATCTGGAATATTCCCAACCATGGCTCTGCTTGCGCATGTATCTTCGTTGACTCCCCTTGTGTTTGAGAGCCAGTCGGTACATTGTTAGTTTTCCTCGCTCATTGTGATTCGATCGCGGATTCAGCCTTTCCGGATACTGATAATCGCAAATAATTAAACCATTGAATGTCGGTGAGTCCAGAATGCCCTTGTATTAAACTTAAAAATGCATCCTTGAACGTCAACCATTTTTCGAGGCGGCCGTCGAGGCGTGGGAGATTGATTTTCGGAAGATGGACTCCGATGATGCTGGTAGACCTTGGACGGCGCGGGTGAGTCGGTCGCGATTCTCGCAGTTTGAACTTGGGTCGACTGGAAACCTTCCAATAATTGGATCGCGTTTGCTATCACGTCGTCGTATAAGGCGGTAACGCTTCGCGTTCAGCTTCGGTTTGGTCGAAATCTTCGTGCTGGCCTAATTCGTCTTGAGCGTCGTTGAAGGTGTCAAACTGTTTTCTCAGCCGTTCTAAGCGTTCGCGAAGTTTCGTACGCGCGGTTGCATAGTCTTGGTACTCCGCTAAATATTTCGTGAAATTCGTCAGGTTTGATTTGGAGACGCGTAGCTTATGCTTGAGGGTGCGGATTAGGGTGGACCTTAGCTAACTTGATGAAAATTATTTTGCAAAATTTTTTCCCGCTCACCCTCTAGAATTGTGACAACTGTTGAGAAAATGATCTGGAAAAAATTTGGGGCCAATTGGATCATGGGAAACCGGCGCGCAACGAATTTGAAAATTTTTTTTGTTAAATCTTGACATAAATATACGTTGGAATATATCGTTGAATTTGTCTTTTTTTCTCTGTAAGAATCCATATATAGCATAATCAGTTGTTAATAGAAAAAACATCCGTGATCTTGAAAACTTGAAAAAATTTTTTTTTCTCTGAATTTTTTTTTCTCTGATGCTATATTCACCTCCTTATAATACAACTTTTGTTAGAAGAGTTTTTTCATATATACATAAATGACAGAGATATTAAATAAATTCATTAATAGGCTCCAATCTACAAAAGAAAAACAGTTGTAATATCGGAAAAAGAAGGTATTATGAATATTATGTAAATTACGAAAAGAGTTGACATCAAATTATTTCGTCCCGGATTTGCTGGCAGACTCGTCAGTAGGGCCCAGCAAATCCTGTCTCAATTCTTGATACAATCATGTAGATTTTTAAATTATGTATCACTAAGCGTTTCGTCCTAGATCTGCTTGTGGACATTCGGTAAGACCAAACAGATCCGGCCCTAGACGCGACTGTGTTAACCCTTTCGAAGTAATTCCAAAAAACTCTCAGTTAACAAGCAGTCTTCAATGCGTCTTAAAAATGTAATTAATCATGAAGGGATTGATCAGGTGTTTCTCTCTATATTAAAAAATCTTTAAAAATCCTTTGACAAACTCTGTTTTGTGGCGTCAGGATACTGCTTTCGATATTCCATCACAGTTTGTAGTATATATTGTTTTTCCTCTTCGTTCCTTGATAAAATTTGATTATAATCTTCCATTAGTTTAACGCCCCGTTCAGCGGTATCATTGACCACCTTCAGTCCTTGAACTATGTTCATCCCAATTTTGAAATCAGGGTCATTATTCTATGTACAAGGATCTTTCCCAAAAATGTTGTTGGTATTAAAAATTTTTCAAACAATCGTTTGGAATATGGAGAAATGAAATGGTTTATTTTTTTGTCTATATATTTTTGTACATCATCTGAACAGATTGTAAATTTCTTTATACTTTCTTTGTCATCGCTCTCTGCACTGACATTCATTGCTTCTACCATTTGTACTTTTGTTTCATATGGTACGGCACTATCAAAAAATGACAATGCAGCCGTTTCTGGTGCCAAATACCATAAATGATTAATTAATTTGTTCAGCGCAGTACGGCTTATTATTTCATCTTGACGGTAAGCGTACAAATTTTGTAGGAACTCCAAATCTTGCCGCGGAGCCTCTATTGCAAATGGAGCTCGTATCCACGCTTTTAAGTATAAATTCGCAAGGAAAATACAAATGTTGTACAATACTGTTCCTCAAGCTCCGAATTACAAATCCTGCTACATTCTACAACATCGTTTATGTAGTTAGATTAACTATTTGATGAAATTAATGACATAATAAGTTCACTTCGAGCTAAAATAATAGTTGGTATTTGCTGAATATAATTAGTGTAATGTACTCGATTGTACTTGAACGTCACCTGTCCCAAAATACGGGAACCAGGCTGACGGTGCCCGCGTCTCGGGGGCCCAGTCTACGCACGACGGAGCTCCGTTCCATACAGGCAAATACAAACAGTTATACGTGGCAATAGTGCGCTCAGGGTTTCTTTAGTTGCCCTACCCTCCTTGTGCTCCCAGTAAACTACAACTGGCGACGAGGATTAATAGAAAATAGCAGAAAGTCGGAAAAGGTGTTAAATTCCGCGTATTCGAGAACAGGCGTCACATAACGCATCGCGCGACTTGAAAAAACCACATGTGCGACGAAGAGTCGGCAGTGCCACAGGCAGACGAGAGTGTAGATACGCGAGTGGGACATCTGTACAAGTTAAATAAAACAGAGGCTATAAGAAAATTGAAAGAAGATTACGGGATCGAGGTTGACCGGGAGACGGATATTAAAAGCCTACGACGAACGTTAGTGGCAAAATTTCGAGAGAGTCTCGCTGTTTCGCGAGTAGAAGGCAATATCAAAGATCCGCGCCAGCAAGCAACGGCCAAGGTAAACAAACAAGAAGAGAGCGTGAACGTAAACAAGGATAGAAAAGAGATGTCGTGCAATAACACTAGACTCGAATTCAAACTGGGAGAAGATGATTGGGAAACGTTCGTCGAGCGACTGGAACTATATTTCGTAGCCACGGGAGTCGCCGATGACAATAAACAGGCGGCAATCTTGTTAACACGTGTAAACCCAGAGACATATATGCTGATTCGAGATCTCTGTGCACCGGCGAAGCCAAAAGAAAAGACGTTTGCCGAGATAGTGAAGTTGGTATCCGATCATCTATGCCCAAAGCCGTCGGAGGCAATGGAACGTTTCAATTTCCATCAAGCGAAGCAATCGAGTACGGAATCTGTGGCTGAGTTTGTAGCACGATTAAAGAAATTGTCACTTCATTGCAATTTCCAAAAGTTGAACGACGCGATCAGAGACCAACTAGTATGCGGCACACGAGATCACGAGACGAAAATCCTGTTATTCAAGGAAGAGGGATTGACTCTGGATAAAGCCATCAAAATTGCCACGACACAACAAGATGCAAAGTGCAACGTACAAAAGGTCGAGAATGTGACTGAAGGGACAGGAGTCCGAGAGGTCCACGCAATCCGAGTTGAACAAGGCAGGCGATTCCGGGACGGAAGCGGAAGTTCCAAGGGCAAGCAGTGCAGGAAGCCGCAGGATGCAGAGACGCAGGGACGTCCACGGAAGCAATATATAGCGAGCGGTAGGGAGACCCCAAGATGTTACTGTTGCGGCCAGGTAAACCACTACGCGCGAGATTGTGTACACAGGTATAAAGTTTGTAATTATTGTAAAACGAAAGGACATATGCAAGCGACGTGTAGAAAAGCGAAGTCACAAACAGTGAAGTATTGCGAATCTGAGAGTGAGGCGATCGAAACGGACGAGTCGGAGGAGGATTTTTTTGCAATCAGAGAAAACATATTCGCGCTGAACGATTCGGATGATCCTCTTTTTGTAGACGTAGAGATAAACGGGGTAAAGTTAAAGATGGAACATGATTCGGGGTCGAGAGTAACTATAATCCCAGAATCATTGTACTACGAATATTTTGCAAGCGTACCCCTTGAACCGGCAAATGTAAGGTTTAACCTATATGGCGGGAGTAAATTGAAACCGATTGGGAAAATGCTAGGGTTAAGGGTAAAATTCGGGAGTAAAAGAAGCACGTTAGATTGCTGCGTTGTAATGATCCACCCATTATAGGAAGACAATGGTTAGCTGCTTTCGGGCTGTGGCCACTCCATTTGGAAATTGAGAGAAACATGGGCAACGTACCGGGCATACGGATCGCGTATCATAAGGGTAAAAGTACACGAATGAACGAACGCGAAACTGATTGTAAACATGTAGCTAACATCATCGACATTGAGTACTATGAAAAGAAATTCGCACGGCTGTTTAGTCCGGGACAAGGCCAGTATACTAAAGGAACTTTTAAAGTAACATTAAAACCAGATACTGTATCAGTAGCAATGAAAGTAAGACACGCGCCGTTCGCACTACGTGATAAAATTGAGAAAGAGTTGAAGAGGTTGGAAAAACTGGGAAATATTGAGAAGGTGGACGTGAGTCGATGGGCGACGCCGATCGTGCCAGTGTTGAAGTCCGACAAATCCGTCAGGATTTGTGGAGATTTTAAAATGACAGTCAATCCGAACATCATTGTCGATAAACACCCATTGCCTCTCATCGACGAGATTTTTTCACGTATGCAAGGAGGACAGAAGTTTTCTCAAATAGATCTGTCGCACGCGTATATGCAGATTCCTGTCGAGGAAGAGTCGCGAGAATGTCTTACGATTATAACCCATTTAGGATTGTATCGTTATCGCAAATTGCCTGAAGGGATTGCATCGGGGCCGGGTGATTTTCAAAGGAAAATGGAGACATGTCTACAAGATATCGAAAAAGTAGCTGTATATATTGATAACATATACGTAACAGGAAAAGACGAAAAGTCACACGTAGTGAACGTGACTAAGGTATTCGAGAGATTGCAGGAGTACGGTTTTAAAGTAAACAAATCCAAGTGTGAACTATTCAAAGAGAAGCTCGAGATCTTAGGTTTCGTCATTAATAAAAACGGGTTGCATAAAGCAAAGTCGAAAGTGAAAGCGATTCTAGAAGCACCGAAACCCACAGACTCAAAACAATTGCAATCTCTAATAGGGTTGATTACATATTACGCACGCTTTTTACCGTATAGAGCAATCAAACTGAAGACACTTTACGATTGCGCGAATAAGAAAGAATTTAACTGGACTAAAAATTGCGATGCAGCATTCGATTGGGTAAAACGGGAAATAGTTTCACCAAGGGTGTTAGCGCACTATGACCCGACGAAACCGTTGATTTTGACATGCGATGCGTCCGCATACGGTATATCAGCAATTTTGTCGCATGAATACGAGGACGGTACTGAGAGACCAATCGAATTTGCATCGAAAATCATACCAAAAAACGAGCAAAGTAGAGCGATAATAGATAAGGAAGCGAGCGCGATCGTTTTTGGTTTTAAAAAGTTTTATTATTATATTTATGGCAGAGAGATCACTTTGAAAACAGATCACAAGCCTCTAGTTTACATTTTCGGTCCAAGAAAGGGTATCCCCCAAACTATCGCGAGCAGACTTCAAAGATGGGTCTATTTTCTATCTGGTTTCCAGTACAAAATTAAGTATATCAAGTCGACCGAAAATCTAAACTGCGATGCTTTATCTAGACTGCCAATTGAGGATCCAACCCCGCTTTTTGACGAGCAGTTTATACCTTTACACTACGTTGAGGAAGGTTCTGAAACGGTAAATTCGAAAAGGATAGCAAAAGAAACTCTGAAGGATAAAGGATAAAACCTTAGTTAACGTTTTGAGATACACACGCGACGGGTGGCCCGGTAACAGTAGCACACTATCCGAGGAAGAAAAGAAATTTCATGCGAAGAAAAATGAATTAACTATCGATGGTAATTGTATCCTCTGGGGCTACCGTGTTGTCGTGCCGAAGTCGCTTCAACTAAATGTCCTTACAGAACTACACACGACGCACCTGGGCACGGTAAAAATGAAATCGATTGCCCGATCGTTTTTTTGGTGGCCGAATTTAGATTCAGAGATAGAAAACCTAGCTAGCAGTTGCCTCGTGTGTTTATAAGGGAGGAAGTCCCCTACAAAAACCACGTTAACGCCGTGGCCGTGGTCTGATACAGCATGGTCACGCATTCATAGCGATTTCTTGGGTCCATTCCACGACCGCATGTTCATGCTTGTTATCGATGCGCACTCGAAGTGGCCTGAAATAATCGATATGGGCACATGTACGAAAACTACGAAAGTGATAGCGGAGTTTAAGAAACTTTTTGCACGATTTGGTCTGCCCAAACATGTAGTAACCGACAATGGCACGCAATATACAAGCGACAAATTTAAAACATTTCTGCGCGTAAACGACGTAAAACAAAGTTTCTCTGCTTCGTATCACCCGGCAACAAACGGCGCGGCGGAAAATTTCGTTGGCATATTCAAAAATAAAGTGGACAAAGCGACCAAATCGGGAAGGAACTTAAGCGAGGCAATCAATCTTTTTTTACACGACTATCGCGCAACGGAGCACTGCACCACGGGGCGCAGCCTAGCGTATTTAATGTACAAGCGCGAAATACGCACCCGTTTCGACCTCCTGCTATTTAAAATATCAAATGCATCATTAATGAAAATGATGAATCGCTCTGTCGGTTCCGTATCTGTAAAATTGTTATTGTAATTAGTCTCCCTCAGATATTGTAGCGCTCTTAGAACACCCAGGGAAAATGTTTGAGCCGCCAGTTTCACTTCCATTTTCTCTTGGAACCAACTAATGTGACGTAGCGTTATCTTTGTTGCGAGATGCCTTCTTTTTCTTGAATATTGACTAAATTAATAAAATGCCCCCACTTTGTTGTTGTCGTCGTAAAAAATTTTATGAGTCCCCAAAGTATTCCTAATGAGCATCAGTATGTGGGGTGAATCCAGAAACAGCTGAATGTCTTCTCCTGTTGCTGAATGAGGGAAACTTGGTTTCAAACAAGCTGACGACAGATGTGTTCCACGTTGCCATAGCTTTTGATGCAGCACTATCAAATGATACGCTGCATATGGTAACTCCACTTTCATGGAGCAATTGTGTTTCTTCGCGAACGCGTAGGTTTGCGAATATTCGGATCGTTGCTCGCCAAATTAATCTTGGGCAGCTAGTTCAAAGGATTGGATTGATTGAAAGGAATCGCGTTGCGTCCCAGACCTGTCAGAAGATTCATCAGTAAGACTATCTCATACGCGCGCGGATTGGTTACTCGTCTTGGCGTAAACGCACAAGAAGTATGGTTCACTTCGCTTGTATTTGGATGATACAAGAAGTATGGTACTTGGTTAAGCACTGAAGTGAGTTTACACTTGGTCGAACGCTTGGAATGAACTGACAATGTCACCTATTCGAAAGCTTGAGACCAACAGTGTAGCGGATTTCTTCCGAGAGCTTAAAGTGCCTGAAGAATTGGGTGTCTCTTGGGGGAAGAGAGGGCGGCCCTTGGAGTCAAGAGGAGTGCGTTACTGATTATTATAAGCAAGAAAGTTCCCTGATTGATTTCAGCTGGGATCAGTATTACCAATCAGGATGCTCGCGATTGTTCAAAGTTCTCGAGCTAGGTTTTAAAGGAGAGTTAATCCGCGCGCGAAGTGGGGCGATACCTGACTCAGGTGGTGAGCTTCGTCGTTATCTTGAAACCGTACTTAATCCGCGAGGGTGTTCTTTGGAAATATTTTCCCGACGGTCGAGGGTAGTCGTAATGGGAGGCCGAAGTTAGAGAATGGTTTCTGGTGGCCACGGATAGTCATAAAAAAGGGACCAATATTTGAGAATATTTTAGCCTTATAAAGAAATATATGAAAACTGAATTAACTGTTCGGACCACATCTGGAATGGTCACTAACGGCAAGTTTGCTCAACCTTCAGGAAGGTCTCTTGTTCTGAACGCGTCGGAAGATTTCTTTGTTACGAGCTCCGCGAAAATCCGTTGTCGTGAGCTGATCATAAAACGAGTGCTCGTTAGAAACCTTGGTGCAAATGGTTCTTTCGCGACGAAACACATTTCCCTGCAACAGGACACAAAGTTGTAACATAGGGATGCGAAGGCCAACTTTCCATGCTGCTATTTCTTTCGCGCAGGTATATGGGTTTTGCGATGAACACTGTTCTTGCGACGGAACAGTCTCCCTATCGAGAGCCTTGAATTCTAAGCGCTGTGTATCACTGTTGTCGTGACCAATTACTCTAGGGTCATTGCTTGCCCACTTTCTCACCGGAACGCCAGCTTGTGCTAAGACCCATGTTAAAGACTCGCGGAGTTCCATTGCCTGTTCGACAGTCTCGCAGTCAGTCAACAGGTCATCGACATAAAAATCCCTCAGGATCTTTCCGCTGGCAAAAGGATGCGATTGGGAACAATCCTTGCCTACCTGCTGAAGGGCGTGCGTAGCTAAATATGAAGCCGAAGCAGTGCCATAAGTAACTGTATTGAGGGAATAGGCGTGTATGGGGGTGCCCCACTTGGACGCCGACCGATTGGACGCGTCCCGATTGGACGGTCCCGATTGGACGCGTTTCTTTTGGACGCTGGGCCGATTGGACGCGTTCCTTTTGGACGCCGGGCCGATTGGACGCGTTACTTTTGGACGCCAGGCTGATTGGACGCGTTCCTTTTGGACGCCGTATCATTTGGATTCGTTTCATTTGGCGGCATATGTTTTAAAATCAATGATTTTGGGCGTCTGCAGATGGTGGTATTGTTCGTCGATTCAAATTCCGGTAATTATATAGAAAAGGTCTGCGTACTCCGATTTTGATGAAATTTTAATATGTTATAGATTTCGACATTTTGAACAACTTTTTCCTTTCCCAATATAGGGGGATGGAGATGGAAACACGTTGTGGAGGTGAGAAACGACAATACCACACACACGCACCCAGTGTTTCACACGCACCCAGTGTTTCTAAAAAGAAGGTTTCCGTTATGAAATTAACATTTGCGCCAATTTTCACTATCATATTCGTAATCAGCACGTCAAAATACGTAACGTCGGCGTCCAAGTGGGCATCACTCCCAACCACGTGACGTATATAGTCTTTTGATTAAAAAAAAAAAAATTAAAAAATGGCTGTATCTCGAGAACGGTGCGTCCTACCGCAAAAATAACGAAAATTTCGGAAGGCTTAACCCAAAGTATATAGGGTATGCCCAACCACATGACGTATGTAGTCTTTTGATTTCGTCAAAATAAAAAAAAATTTTTATTTTTTAATTTTTTTATTCAAAAGGAACGTGTCCAATCGGCCCGACGTCCAAAAGGCACGCGTCCTATCGGCCCGGCGTCCAAAAGGAACGCGTCCAATCGGCCCAGCGTCCAAAAGAAATGCGTCCAATCGGGACCGTCCAATCGGTACGCGTCCAATCGGTCGGCGTCCAAGTGGGCATCACTCGGCGTGTATACTCTCGTTCTCACTAAAACGCCAAAGAATCTGCTGAAATTTACGGTCTTCTTCGCCTACTAGAACTTGCTGGTACATTTTCGCTATATCAGCCGAAATGACAATTCTATGTTTCCTAAATGTAACCAAGATGCTAAATAAATCGTTCTGTACCGGTCGACCTACGAGTTGCGTGTCGTTCAACGAAATTCCCGTGGAAGTGCTCGCTCATAAAAAGCGACCCGAAGTTTAGTGGTCGTACTGTTTTCCTTCATTACAGCATGATGCGGTAAATAGAAATTATTTCCGACCTCACTTATGCTCAACTTCGACTTTGCTCATGTGTCCTAATTCTAGATATTCGCAAAGGAAGTCGCGATATTGCCTTCCGAATTCGGGGTTTCTTCTAAATTTCCTTTCTATGTTGAGAAAGCGTTTTTCGGCTTGAATTCTAGATTCGCCTAATTCTAACACGCGATCGTTGAACGGAAGACCGAGTACAAACCGACCCTGTTCATCGCGGGTGGTATGTTCACGGAAGTGTTCTTCACACGGGTCGCAGTTCTTGGATGGATTAGAGTTACCTATCTCCTCTACCTCCCAAAAGCGCGCGATCGTTTTTTCTAGTTGCGCGTTTGTCACCGCGTGGCAAACACGATCTGCTTTGCATTGACTGGCGAGATTGGCCACTCTAAACTGCCACCTAAAACCCATCCGAGTCGCGTCTTCTGTCATACTAAATTACCGGGGCCAGTTTTTACCTGGCCAACGCACGATAGGTCCCAAAATAGACCGGCATCTATTATTAAATCAAAGCGACCCGATCGGTAAAACTCGGGATCGGCGGGAAAAATTCCGGATGGTATCGGAACCTTGAACCGATTTCGAGGGATGTTCGGCATCTCCTCGGCGATGCTGTCTTTTACTAGGCACGAAAGATTTGTATGGTAATTTCCGGAGCTAGAGGCGATCTTCAATGACTGCGCTTGAGTTAATCGGGTTCTTTACCTGCTCTAAACCGCCGACTATTGTCTCGACGGCCCGGCGGGGCAATGCAACGCGCTCACAAAATTCGCAGTTGACGAAATTAGCCTGCGAACCCACGTCCAACAAGGCACGGCATTGATGGCGCTTTCCTTGTTGGTCCAAAACGAATACTACCACGGTTGACAGAACCGTACAATTGGCAACTGCGCTAGCCGAGTTTGCGACGATTGAGTCCGTTACGTGAGAGATAGAGGAAACCGGACTATCTACTATGATCGGTTGCTCCTCGATGGAGACAGGCTCCCTATATAATAATGTGTGGTGTTTTTTATCACATTTCCTGCAATTTCCGCGATTGCATGCACTAATACTGTGGCCCGATCCCAAGCGATTGAAACACACCCGGGACTGTTTCACCGCGGCGTGTCTTTCCGGAAAGGGCATGGCCAAGAATTTTTGGCAATTTTGCAGCGTGTGCTCACCGTCACATAGAAAACATTGCCTTGGTTTGCTAGCGACGTAAGAGGCTGCTACGAACGATTTATTTCTATTCGCGCGCTGTTTACTAATTTGCTCGATCGAAGTGTTGTTGCCTGCCGACCGGGTCGTATTCCTTCGCGAGAGCTGCTGCGCTCTTTGTTCTAAAAGTCTTGCTAATTCCTTGAAGGGAGGAATGTCGCTCGAGTCTAAAACGCGTTTTTCCCACTCATCGCAAGATACGTTATCTAATTTGCGGGTTACGCAGGTGCTAACAGACGCGTCCAACATTTGTTCACCGCGGTATCTACCAAATGACCGAGAGCCTTGCCATTTTGCTTCTTTACCGGCTCTATATCTAGCAGAGAGTTTATGTGATGCGAAATCAAACCTTTCGGGTCATCATATCGTTCCTTTAAACGCGCCCACGCTAACTTGTAATTCGCGGCCGATACACTAAAAGATTCTATCGTTTCCGCTGCTGACCATGACAAAGCTGACACCAGATAGTTGGACCGATCAATGTCCGTTAACCTCTCAGAGTCGTGCACTAATGATGAAATTGTATCACGAAAACTGATCCATTCGCTAAAATCGCCGTCAAAGGTAGATAATTTTAACACAGGTAGGCGCGTCATGGGATGCGAATCGAACGGGACTAGCGTAACGCTATTTGTTGTAGCCGAAGACTTAGGACCTGCCTCACTGCGAGCTTGAACTAAACGACTTTCTGCCTTTAAGATGGTTCTAAAATAAGGAACTGCTCGCGTTCTTTAACACGAGCTCTATTTTTTTGATGCTCCTCCTCGTTCGCCAAATCGATGGCTGCTTGAAGAGTCGCGGGATTCCCTAGGCGAACTTGCGTCTCAATTGTGCTACTTAAGCCCGTAACATAACAACTGCAGGCGTTATCTATGGCCCTAGTTCATACTCCATATGCGATATCCGGCCTATTTTCTGTATCAATCGCGTCAAGTATGTCGTCTAATAATTCATTGATTCGATTCCCGTACTGGAGCGCGCATTCTCCGTGTTCCTGACACATGTTAGACATACGCGTTTGGAGGGTATCTAGGGTGTGTCTCGGGGTAAATGCGCGCTCTAAAGCAACTCTTCCAGGTTATGCATATCTCGTCGTCGTCGGACATGGCTTTTCGCGTCCTTAATTATCTTTTGTTCTATTATGTGAGTAAGAATTTGACGTTCGTCCGGCCGCACCGCCTTCCAGACATCGCGTAATAATTTCGTGAATTCCCGCACCGGCATAGATTTCCTATCGAATTTAGGCAGGATCTCCGAAGCTAATTTAAAAGAAAGGCACCCGGCGTCGGATTCGGCGTTGAAACCAGCAGAAGTGGAAGGTGACTCCTCCATGCTTAGATTTTCGTACCGCTCAGGTACAAGCGACGGGGGTTGGTGCCCCAGTGGTCGAACAGATAGTCTATCAATTTCAAATGGTATGATGCGGGAGTCGCGGCAAGGGTTGAGTTCACGAGAAAAGTCAGAGGAGCTATCGGAGCGCGAAGTTTTTTGTGGACACGCGAGCTAGTCGATCGGCTAGAAAATAAAGAACGCGCGTCTTACGGTTGAGGTGAGGAGTTGACGATGTCCACTGCTGATGAATTCCAGGTGGGTATGTACGCTTAGGCGTTGCTCTCTTCTTCGAATTGTTGTTGGATATGCAGCGATCAGTATGGCAGGTACAAGCAGGTGTCCGTCTTTTGCCAGTGATTTCAGGGTTGCTTAAGCTAGCTTCGGTGGCCGCTGATAATCACTTCCTTCGGTATTCACCCATCGCTCTTTGGGGAAACCACGAAAAAACCCAGGAGGGAAGAGAGGCACGATTGTCGATTGAGTTCAGGTTAAAGTTCAAAGTTCACCTGCACTTTTTATTCACTTGCACTATTGTTTCAGTTCGAATTTAGAGTCACGGATATTTTGAACAAAAGCGCGCACTCGAAAGTTGGCGAATACTACCGCTGTTACCACTGTGATGTTCTACTTGGTTCGATAATCGCTGAACTTGCCTCTAGATGGCACAAGCAGAAATAATAATGATATTTTCGCGGCAGGGATTCAAACGCCTTAAAATACTGAAGTATTAAACTCCCGAACGCGGCTTTACTGCTGTAGGAAACGGATTAAAGAATAAATATGAAACAAGGACTGGTGATGAAGACTTCCCCTGTATTTCAAAATGTAAGCTTCTTAGAAAAGATCGGTCCAAAGTTAATTAGAGAGTTACAGAGAGTATCAGAGAGAGTTCCGGAGAGAGTCTCAGAGTCAGTAAGTGCCGGTCCGCTGTTCCTCCGCTTCTTTTATCAGCCCTCTGATCCCAAGGTGCGTCGTTGATGGGGTGTCGTGAGGTCCAATCTGAAGGGTAGTCTACCCGTAGCAGTCTTGTGGGGGAAGATGTCGCGGGCTTCCTTCTAACCTCCTACGCTCGGTACGTAAGCACTCGCAGGGGTGCCACAAAGGGGAACTGTCCAGGAGTGCACATGATCTCAGCATGTCACGTACCTGACCGTCGTTGTTCGGTTCCTCCCAAAAAGGTTCTTTGTTTGGGACGGCAATTTTTATGATTCAAAGTCCTTGCAGAGGGTTAGGGAGTTGCCTCCGGGTCCCCTCTCTTTCGCTTTTGGCGGCGGCGGCTGAAGAGCTGCGAGAGAGAGGAGGAAAAGGAAGGGCAGTGTTTCGTCCTAGACCCGCTAGAGGACTCATCGGTAAGGCTATCTAGCGAGCCCTGCCTTAGGCGCTGGGATATCGGAAGGCGGTTTAGGACTGTATACAGGGTGTTCGACAACAGGTGGGAGAAAATTGAAGGGGTGGTATTCGACGATAATATAAGATGAAAATGAAGAATAAAAAAATTGCGCTTTCGGCTTCGTTACTTAGTTTTTAACAATTAAAAATCCATCTAAAATGCGGCAACGCTCCCGACAGAGGTGTACGTTGCATACGTCAGACAGGCGCGCGACAGTCACGTATCAAGTGACAGATGCATGCATACCTTGGTTCTCATTTGGGGCCCCAGCGAGGTGAAAATGTTTAATAAATCGTTGGACGACATTGAACCTACCTACTCGTTAAAATCCACAAGGGCATTTCTAATATCCGCCCTATGGAATTATCGAGTAGAAGGGGTCAATGCCCTTTCACTTTTAAATTGTTCTCATACACATATCCACAAATCCTTATCCTGCAGTATAATTGTTCATAACACCGTACACAATACACTGGAACAAACCACTATAAAATGCTATCCATGGGGTCCATAAACGTTGAATAAAATCCTCACAAATGCAAGTATCCACCAAAATGCACATGCGTACCGGAATCATTCACAGCTAATTCACGTTTGATGCACATCAATTTGACTTTCGCACACGAAGAATAAAATATCAGTGAAATTAATGTGAAGTATTCCCACACTTAATTAACACCCTAATTCAATGTATTAAGATTTGTTTGTGCAAAAGAAGAATCGTCCGTACACGCTTGCGTTCGTATACACACTGATTCAAGACAGCTGATGAGGTCAATGCCTGATCGATAAAACAAATGAAGATCTACAGCAAACTCCCACCCAAACATTGCGCGTTGCTATACCCATACATTGTCTATCCTATTTTCACGCATTTCGCGATTCTTTCTCATTCTGTCTGTGACCGCCAAATATCTGATGTATGTGTCATTGATCACATCAGCTGTCTCGAATCAGTGTGCATACGGATGCTAGCTTGTACGGACGATTCTTCTTGCAGAAACACATTTTCTTAAAACGTTGAATTAGGATGTTATTTAAGTGGGTGCACGTCAAATTGACGTGCATCAAACATGAATTAGCTATGAACGATTCCGGTACGCATGTGCATTTTGGTGGATACTTGCATTTGTGAGGATTTTATTCAACATTTATGGAGCCCATGGATAGCATTTTATAGTGGTTTGTTCCAGTGTATTGTGTACGGTGTTATGAACAATTATAGTGCAGGATAAGAATTTGTGGACATGTGTGAGAACAATTTAAAAGTGTAAGGGCATTGACCCCTTCTACTCAATAATTCCATAGAATGGATATTAGAAATGCCCTTGTGGATTTTAACGAGTAGGTAGGTTCAATGTCGTCCAACGATTTATTAAACATTTTCACCTCGCTGGAACCCCAAATGAGAACCAAGGTATGCGTGTATATGCATGTGAACTCACACTGCAATAGACGGGAGAGTGCTCCGGGCCCCATGTAGGCCTCTTAAGGACGAGAGAATGGTCAGGCGTACGAAGAATTTCCCTGAGTTCGGGGTCGTTTCCTTGCTCGCGTGACAGCTCACTCATATCAAATTGCGTTGGCAGTCGTATAGCCTCGGTACGCGAGAGGGAAACGGCAACGACGTTATCACTGCCCGGCAGGTATAGAATGTTAGACGTGAATTGTGCTATATAGCACAATTGTCTCGTCTGACGAGGAAAAGCACGCTCTGAACTCTGCGCAAAGGCGTAGATGAGCGGTTTATGGTTGGAATATATATTGAATTCGCGGCCTTCCGGGAAATGGCGAAAATGTCGTACGGCCTCGTATATCGCGGTCAGCTCGCGATCATATGTACTATATCTACATTGGGCCGGGGAGAACTTTCGCGAGAAAAATGCGAGTGGTCTCCATGTCGCGCCACACAGCTGCTCGAGTACCGCGCCCATGGCCACGTCGGATGCATCGGAAACTAGACGTATAGTGGCCTTTTCACTGGGGTGAGTTATAAGGGCAGCGTTTGCAAGATCGTCCTTGCATTTCACGAAAGCCGCTTCGGCTTTGGGCATCCACACGATGGGTCGTTTGTCCCGTTTTCGCGCGTCATGCATCTACGCGTTTAACGGGGCTTGAGTGGCGGCAGCGTGAGGAATACAACGCCGATAGAAATTTACCGTTCCTAGAAAACGACGTAAATCGTCAATCGTGTGCGACTTGGGAAAGTTATTAATGACTTCGACCTTATCAGGACTGGATTTAAATCCCTCCGAATTAACTAAATGCTCATGTATACGAAGGCAGCGATGAACTGATACCGTTGCCTTCTCTCAATATGTACTAGATAATATTGAGCACCTTGGGTAGAGAATAAATGCGAAACTGTTCACTATGTACACTTTATTACTCTATATTACACTGAGATGGTTTGCGATGTAGATGTTCGTTTTTGGAAAGTCTTAGATATTACAATGAAATGGTTCGCGATGTGTATCTTCGTTTCGGAGAGTACGTCTCGTCCGTCTGCGTTTTCGATTTGTTCTGGTCTGTCTAGTCGTGTCCTGTCTATCGTCAGTTTGGTTTTTTCGTGATTGGATGGTTTTGGATTTAGGTGGGAAAATGTAGCGTTTCGTGATTGGACGTGGGTGTATTGGGAGGAGTCTTAAGTTGATGAGAGTGGGAAACTGTCAGGAAATTTCTTGGTATTGTCTTCGTTCGTCAATGGCGTGGAACCTCCGTTTGTCGTTTCGTTGTTTCGGTCGCAAGTGTTGTTCATCTGTCGGAGTCGAGATTGTCGAATTGCGGTGACCATAAACTAATTTTCTCGGTCGGTTCGCAGCTGATTCGCACGTGTTTTTTATGATTAAAACATCCCTTTCAGGTATGTCCCTTTGTCGCTTGGAGAAACGGTACGGTACGATCAACCTTCGGTGTTGCCGTCGCAACAGCCCAAGAAAAACTAATTCAGACACGCCGAAACACGTCATTTGTCGAGGTTGACAGATGAAAATCGCGTAAGCGCTGGAAGACAGTCGTCAGATGATTCTCATGCTCTTCCGGAGAGGAAGAGGCGATGAGAATGTCATCGAGAAATGTAAACACAAAGTCCAGATCGCCTAGCGCACGGTTAATGTATCTTTGAAAAGTTTGGCCCGCGTTGCGAAGTCCGGAGGTCATCGCACAGTATTCGAAAAGGCCGAATGGCGTAATAACGGCAGTTTTCTGAATATTCTCCGGGGCCACGAGTATCTGGTGGTATGCCTTATAAAGATCTAGCGCCGAAAATATGGTTTTGCCATGAAGATTGGCTGGGAAGTCGTGCAGGTGAGGCACGGGGTACCGATCGGGTACAGTCACGCTGTTCAAACGGCGGTAATCACCGCAAACTCGCCATTCACTGGACTTCTTTTTTACAAGGTGTATGGGACTAGCCCATGGGATGCTAGAAGGCCTACAGATACCGGACTCGACAAGGCGTTTAAATTCGGCCTTCGCGGCTTTGAGCTAGTCGGAAGTCAAGCGTCGAGCGCGCTCGGCAACAGGTGGACTGGTGGTGGAAATGTAATGGAACACACCGCGCGACTCGAGAGGGGTTGGCTGCTCAAGCCCGATGACTTGAGGAAAACAAGCCAAAATGTTTGCATATTTGGACGACGGTCCAAGGACGTTCACGGACGAGGGTATAAGGCTGGCTATATTGGCAGCTAAACAAATACCGGTTGTGGAATCAACAACCCGACGCCCCTTAAGATCAACCGTGAGACCGTAATGCATAAGCAGGTCGGCTCCTATTATGGGATACGGGACTGCTGCTAAAATTCCATTCGATTAGACGACGCAATCCTAGATCGAGTGTTGTTTTTTGGTAAAGGAACTGTGATGGTTAAATATAAAAAGCACTTCACAAACACGAGGATCCGAAAAAGACAAGAAATATGCTTTATTAATTATGGACGTACAGAAATGAAGACCGTCGCACTTGTACGATTCCCGATAAATACAATATTCGCGTGTCGTGTATACTGGTGAACTAAAATCTCGACACTCCGCAAAATCTAAACTCTGAGTCCGAATCCGTAAAATCTCAGTACTTGAATCCTTCTTCTGCTCCGGGGTCAGCTCTATTTAAAGTAAAATCAACTGGGCGGAGGTACCGCTAACGGGGGAAAAATCACCCCTATTCGCTAGACAACCCAGGGGAGGAGGGTCTTCCTAATCCGTGGAAGGAGAAAGTCACTCCCTCAAGTCGTTTTAGTGAACTTCTAAAAAATACTTGTAATATGATCCCCGGAGCAGCGCGTTCATTCTAAGTGGGCCTCTTAATTTATGGCCTCTCGACCTGGCGCAGGCCAAGGGTAGTGCTAATTGCTTGGATAGCCTGTACATGTGCTAGGACCCACTCTGTCCGTTCTTGGCCCTCGCGTACCCGGATTAAGGACCCTCGATATAATTTTTATGGCCCCTTTTCCCGAAGTGATTTGGAACGGCGCAAAAAAGGGAAAGGCCTCTTCGTAAAATAAATATGCTAAAAGTCGAGGGGCCATCTGTACCGCTTGTAAACGAACGCGCATTTCTTACATCGAGAATCACACGAAGTTCGCCATATTTATCGATACGGGTGTCGTTCGCGGCTAAACGAGCAGGGACAGGTCCGAACCTGTGTCTACAAGAAACATGCGGCCTGATTTACGATCGCGTACATGGAGACGTTTAGAGGACATGTGACACTCTCCTACCATCTCCAAAGAGGAGGGTGATCTCAGTTTTCCGGCGCACGTGGGAGGCCGGACCATGCGCAGAGCTTGATACAACGAAATGCGCGATCACCATATTTAGCGTGCAAGCGACAGAGTTCTGCGGGGTTGCGACTTCGGGAACGTCTCCGAGATCGGGAATCGGCGGGGCCTCTGCTACGACTGCGCTGGCGCGATCCAGAATCACGCTTGACAAACACGGTGAGCTAGTTCGCGAGCGAGCTGGTCGATCCGCTCCGACGTGGAGTTGGGTCGCGGCTTCTCGGCAGCGACGGCGTGAACGGCAGCAGAATTAATCGTTTCGACGATTTTGTCGGCCAGAAGGGACTTTCCTGTCGGATCGTCTAGTGCAGATAAATGGGAACAGACGAGCGGCTACCTGCTCCTGAGGCGGGATTCGTTTTTCTTTATGTGGAGGGGTTTCAAAGATGTTTCGAGACGTAGGACTCAGCTCTTTCTCAGTTAGTTTTACAAGGTTGTTTATTGTTGTGGGAATTGGAAGTTTTTGGCAGTAAATCATACGTGTCTTAGAACTATTTATTAAAATGTACAACTATCCTAGAAATAACTAATCCACGCGACTACTCTACGCTTTCGCTGTCTACGACCGTAGTCCTTCGCTGCATAAACCATACTGGCCCTGTCTTTCCGTAAAACAGTCCTTGTAACCTCGACTTCATTCTTCCTCTCTCTCTTACTCATTCACATCCCATAAAACTAACTATCGATGGAGACAAACCAGGCTGACTAGAGGCCCTACCATAAACAGGGACCACTTGGGTCCTACGGCGTGCACTCACAATCCCACATTGTTAACTATTTACTTATACAAAACATTAAAAGAAAAAAGAAGAATTATATAAATTATATGCTAATTATGATAAATATAAAAGAAGTACACTTTTTAATCTTTAGAGAATACAATGAATAAGCTGGGTTGTCTAGGTCCGATTATTCAAACAGCACAAGTTCGCGGGAATATACTTTATTTATTCGATCGGTCTACACTCTTACGAGTCTCCAGACCTTCTTAACTCTCTGTCTCTGCTATGCCTTTTATATTGACTTTTGCAAGGCGTATCCTAAACTCTAAACTGCACTGATTGGGCAGTTGATGACAATTGCTGCCAATCAGTGAATTTTCTCGTTTAGGGCACTCCCACCGTTCCTTGCGCTCAAGGCGCGCTTTTTTGGGAACACTGAAAGTGACCGTGAGGGTTTTTATGACATAACGGGATTTTCCTCCAGGTCCGTGAGGTACTTATCGTGGACTTGTATAGGCCCCTCGGACTTCGGTCGGTGCGACCCTTCGGAAACTCGGGGGTTTACGATTTGCTATTGAGGCCGGCAACGAAAGATTCTACGGAACGGGACGTGCATTGTCTACAATATCTAAATTGTACGCGTTAAAAACGGCTTTCTCAAAAATAGCTTTATTGCTGCTTGCCCCGTAAACCGTCCCGACCATTTGCACGCCAGATGTTTTATTGGTCGTGCCGATGGCCGCTACAACAATAAAAAAACTTATTCATTAATGTAAACCGGCGATTGGGGAAATAGAACTTTAAAGTAGTGAGAGACTCTAGGATCGCTAGTGGGGACATTTCTTAAATCCGGAAAACTCCGGGGAATCGAGAGGGGATGAGTCGCCAGGGGGTGGTAGGTGGGTCCTCAGGTCCAGCCTCCTTCCTGTCGTCCTGGGGTTCCTCTGTTCTCTGGTTGGGAGCTTCCTTCCTCTCGTCCTGGGGTCCCTCTGTTCTCTGGTTGGGAGCTTCCTTCCTCTCGCTCTGGAGCCCCTCTGTCGATTGGGAGCTTCCTTCCTGTCGCTCAGCTTGTGCCTCTTATGGCGTCGTCCTCCTCGCTTTGTCCTTTTCCGGGCCGTTTGGGGACCAGATGCGATAATCTGATCGGGGAGTATAGTCATCCCAATCCGAGGAAATCTCGCGGAACAGCGAAAGGATAAAGGAACGTTATCTTTCTTTAAGGTGCGTTAGTACTGTACCTTCTCTGTGCAGGAAGCGCTAGGCAACAGCACTTTGAAGGCCCACTTTGTGCAAGAAGCGGAAACTGCGGCAGCACTCAGAAGTTTACCTAACGGGGAAGAAATTATTCCAAATTTTGCCTGCTTCTTGGGGCAGTGCTTATAGGGGTTGCTGCATATTTTTACTTGCGAGAAAGTCAGGTAGGGTAGGTCAGTGGAGTTACATTTTTGCTTGTGGGAAAGGAGGTGTAGGAAAAACCATCTATTGCCAGGTAAAGGTACTATTTTTTGGGATAGTGGGTGCTAGGTAGAAGTGGGAGGGGGTACTTGTTCGGTCGTTGGAGCGAGGGGGATAGCATTAGGCCTGCCGGTGCGAGCGAGAGGGTTCGCTCGGCTATTGGAGCTAGAGAGGGGGTGTACCACTTGGACGCCGACCGTTTGGACGCGTCCGGATTGGATGGTCCCGATTGGACGCGTTTCTTTTGGACGTTGGGCCGATTGGAGGCGTTCCTTTTGGACGCCGGGCCGATTGGACGCGTTCCTTTTGGATGCCGGGCTGATTGGACGCGTTCCTTTTGGCCGTACCATTTGGATTCGTTTCTGGATTCGTTCATTTGGCGACATATGTTTTAAAATCAATGATTTTGGGCGTCTGCAGATGGTGGTATTGTTCGTCGATTCAAATTCCGGTAATTATATAGAAAAGGTCTGCGTACTCCGATTTTGATGAAATTTTGATATGTTATAGATTTCGACATTTTGAACAACTTTTTCCTTTTCCAATATAGGGGGGTGGAGATGGAAACACGTTGTGGAGATGAGAAGCGACAATACCACACACACCCACCCAGTGTTTCACACGCACCCAGTGTTTCTAAAAAGAAGGTTTCCGTTATGAAATTAACATTTGTGCCAATTTTCACTATCATATTCGTAATCAGCACGTCAAAATACGTAACGTCGGCGTCCAAGTGGGCATCACTCCCCACCACGTGACGTATGTAGTCTTTTGATTTTTTCAAAAAGAAAACAAAATTTTAAAATGGCTGTATCTCGGGAACGGTGCGTCCTAGCGAAAAGTAACGAAATTTTCGGAAGGCTTAACGCAAAGCATATAGGATATGTCCAACCACATGACGTATGTAGTCTTTTGGTTTAAAAAAAAAAAAATTAAAAAATGGCTGTATCTCGGGAACGAAGCGTCCTATCGCAAAAATAACGAAATTTTCAAAAGGTTCAAATGCAAAGCATATACGGTATGCCCAGCCACATGCCGTATATAGTCATTTGATTTCTTCAAAAAAAAAAAAATTAAAAAATGGCTATATCTCGGGAACGGTGCGTCCTACCGCAACAATAACGAAATTTTCAAAAGGCACAAATGCAAGCATATAGGGTATGCCCAACCACATGACGTATGTAGTCTTTTGGTTTTTTCAAAAAAAAAAAAATTGAACAATGGCTGTATCTCGGGAACCGTGCGTCCTACCGCAAAAATAACGAAATTTTCAAAAGGCACAAGTGAAAGCATATAGCGTATGCCCAACCACATGACGTATGTAGTCTTTTGGTTTTTTAAAAAAGAAAAAAAAAATTAAAAAATGGCTGTATCGGGAACGGGGCGTCCTACCGTACAAATAACAAAATTTTCAAAAGGCTCAAATGAAAGCATATAGGGTATG
>JAQQRV010012537.1:28891-44249 GCA_028455795.1 Lasioglossum marginatum | reverse complement strand
AACGGAACGGAACAAAACGGAACAGAACGGAATGGAACGGAACAAAACGAAACAAAATAAAATAATTTCATTTGAGATCATACCCGCATCCTTACTATTCTCATTTATTATCTCTTGTTCAATAAAAATATACTAATAATTTATCTCTATCTATACCTAATAAGCAAGAAGTTTCACTTCTGTCGCGCGTGGACTCCACGCACACGATTTTTATATTGAGATTTGTAGAAGATTCAGTGGTGATTACTTTTTGTAGGAAACATTTTCTTGGGCCGCCATAGAAAATGTTGCGAAAGTGGAAAAATGGTGATCCAATGGTATATTCTCTCCTTAAACAGCACGTAATTTTTTCTCTTGAGCGCTGCATTTTTACCCTTGCGGTGATAAAAAAGCGAAAGCTAGGAAATGACGTCCGAAATGTGAGCTGTCAAGATATATATTCCACGATTTTACGAATTAAAGTAAGATTAAGTAATAGCTAGACTGCGAATCTTTGCGCATTTATAGGAAAGTTGAGTAGACGAAATTCAAAATTGTAGGAAATTTACAAAATTCAAAGTCGATTTTAAAATGTCCCACAGAGCGCGTCACATCTGTGCGCTCCACCGTGAAATCTGACAAAATAATTCCACCTGCAGTAGGGGACGGAAAGAGAAACAATAAGAGGGAGAAGAGGATTTATTCCGCGTGCGGGAACAAAACTAGCGGGCCGGACAAAAGAAACCGAGCCAGAAACCGGGGTGGAAACGGCTCTCGCATTCGAGGCAACGTCCCTCGTGTATCTGACACGTGTTTTAACGCGTATCGTTCGACGCGGTTGCTGGCATCTGGGTCACGCTATCCGACCGTTTTCCAAAGTCCTTCGCGCTCTGCAGTGCGGCGCTTTTACGGCCACTGCGGTACAGTTCTACCAGGATACTGCGACGGTAAGCGGTAATTTTTATTCCTCGTTCGCCGAACGGACCCGGGAACAGAGGGAAAAGGTTGACCGGGGGCGAGAAGTTGGTAAATTGTAAAACAAACCGTCGTTGAATGGGCGGAATGATTTCTCCCCGCTGACTTGCACGGTGAAAAGCTGAAAAATTTCAGCCGGTACTCGCCGGGACAAAGGGTTGCGGGAATGAAGAGGGTGGTGAGACAATTTATTGCGTTTTCTAAGGGAAGCCAGGCTTTGTCCGGTGCTCCGCTCTCATTTCTTATTCTATCGGATACTCCAGAGAGCTCTGTAACCCCTCCTTTTTTAATTATTTCGCGTTACCGTGCCACCCTCTGTTTCGAAGCACAACGCTCGAGACCGGTTGCCTAACTATGCAGATTGGTGGACACGTCTCTGCGGACGTCTTCTTCTTGTTTCCACTTTCTTTCCGTTCGTTCACTTATTGTTATCCGTTTACAGTCGGCGGCCGTCTAACGCGATCGCAAAATTGTTTAAAAGTACAATCTTCTTTATTTTTGACTACAGAATAAATGTTTTTAATGCAATGTAAATGGTATCACAAGGTAAATGCTCTGCAAATGTTATTTTTCTTCTCGAGGTCTTTTCTTGTAAATGTATATTTTGTTTCCTTGCATATTTTAATTGACATTAAACCGAATTCGGACATACTGCACAAGTGTAACGGGTGTACAAATAAAAAAAACAATACTTTTCGGGCGAAATACAGTCCAGTTTCTTTTTTTATCATACCTCGTAGAATCGGCACGCAACAATTTAATTAAACGGGATGGAGGATCGGACGGAGGATCGGCATAGCGATTTCTACTCGACGGCTATCGAAAAAGTCAGGATATTAGACGCGTCCTACGGCACGGCGGACGTACGACCTTGCGACGAAGTGAACGTGCGATTCCGATGGACTTCCGGTTGTAAAATGGGCCGGGATCGATCGGCGAAGGTCGAGTGACCAGAATAATACGCGGCCGATTGAATCTGAGCAGCGATTATTTATTTATATGGCTGAACTGGGTGATCTCCCGCGGCGCTGCGCCGCGCACAATGAGACGCACGATCAAATTGTAACATTGTAAATTAGATGAAAATTAATGTTATTTGACAGAGGATTAATTTTTCATGAAGATAATCTAGTTTTGTTCAAGTTAATACAACAAAGTTCTGCTGGGCATGGAGTTAGATAGTGTTATACAACTCCATCATTCTGTAATTTTATGTTATACAGCTAAAATGTTGCTTAATATTCCCTTAAATAATCTGTTTTTTCTTACAAGATATGGCTGATTTTATGAAGTTAATAGAACAAGATCGTTTATTAAGTTAATGTGAGTTAGATAGTGTTGTACAACTCCATCATTTTGTAATTTTATGTTATACAGCTAAAATGTTGCTTAATATTCCCTTAAATAATCTGTTTTTTGTTACAAGATATTGCTGTTTATGGAAGAATATTGTATTATATTAGTACGCCGGAACATAGGGGGTGAAGAATCTTTTCGTTTCGAGCAAAAAATTTTTCTCGAGGCAAATGTCACATTGTGCAGAAAGATGAAGACAGAGGGTTAGCGAATGAGTCGTGGAAGGGCGAAGGGCGGACCAAACGATCCTGGGAAGATACGGTCGGGCAATGATCGATTTTAATTTCCGCCCTACCCGGGAAATAGATTGAAATTGTTTGTGCCAGTGCCGAGGACCACGGCGACCTTCCGCACAGTGAAATCAGTGTGCGTTCCTCGCTAGACGAATCTCGCACGATGTCTTTTTAAAGGGGGTAGTTCTATTGTATCAGACAAAGAATCTTATTAGATCTCCGAGTATGAATTTGCTTCGCCCCTTCGATATTGAACCTATTTCCGTATAATAACGAGTCGGACGATGAAGATTTTCTGCAGAATCTACTGAACATATTATTACTAGACTACGGATTTTATGCATTTATGATAAAAATGGGTAAGCACAATTTAAAACAGTGGACAAATTAAAAAAATTTTAAAATATCAATGTATTAGTTGCAGTTTATGAACATTATTAAAGAATGAAAGAAATTATTACTTGGCCCTTGTTTGTTGCAGTTGATGCAAACAATTTTTATTTTGCATAAAGTCCCGCAGTCTAATTATTACTTTTTTTATTATGTTCCTGTTGGGGAACATTAATTTATAATATTCTCATCACTCCGACATACTTCCTCATCATTCTTCGATTTTGATATTCTTAATAATGTCGATATTTTCCCTAAATTTAAAAAATGTTTTTTCGGTCCGGCCGAATCCCCAGTCGTGTGTCTGTTTAGTTCGAGAAGGATCCAGTGTTGAGAGCCCCTGTCCGTTCTCGTGGCGGATAAGTTTCGAGCTAGACAGAGTCAAGCCTCTCGGGATACGGGAAATTGTTTCATAAATCACGTCTTACCTTCACGCAGCCTAGCTCCGTGCTCTGTATAGACCTCGTTACTTCGCCGATGCATCCTGGCGCATCGCAGCCCAGGAGGTGTAAGCTGAAATGGAAATATTTCAACCACTATGTTTCGCCCCCGGGACGGCAGTGGCGTTGGTGTTGTTCTACAGCGCATGCGCAGAACGCTTGTTTACCCACGCCACGCTGATCCCAGCACACGTATCCATGGTAGCATCCTGTAGCGTCCTCGTTGGTCCTCGTGCTCCATTTGTATCGTTGAGTAAAACGTGCTTTCAAACGTTCAAAGTGAGTATAGTGCAGTGTAGTGAAAAAAGTAGCTATGGTTGCGACATTGTGCATAGTTCCTAATTGTCCCGGCAATTGTAGGAAACTATATAAAATCCCTAAGAACAGAAAATTCGAGAAAAGAATTTGTAAGTGGCTGTCTGTGATTGGGAACGAAGCATTATTGCATTTGCCAGAGAATAAACTTTTGCAGCGGACAGTATGCAATATACATTTTGAGGACAAATATTTTTTTCGGCGAGGCCTTTCTCGGTCTGCAGTACCCAGTTTATATTTACCAAGTATTTATATATTATTTATTCATAAAGACATATAGTTAAGAAATAGTGCTATAAATATGTGTGATAATATATCTTGTCTTTATATTCGCAGATCCTATTCAAGTTCCACGGGATCATTTCTCATATGTTGAAGCTGAAGGTGATGAAACTCATGGTTCCAGTGAAAGCAGAGACATCAATGAACCTTCAACGAGCGAAAATGATCACATAACTGAAGGTTGGTAGGAGCAGTCTATTCTTATTATTTATATCAATTTGTGTTAAGCTTTAGTAACAAAAAATTTCTATTAGGTGTTCAGATGCAGAGAAACGTAAAACGTTCAAGGGAAGAAAATAAAGGAAGAGCAGTATCAACAAAGATACAGAAAAAAGGTAATTATTTTATTTTAAAAACTAGTATTTTATAAACGAACATGAAAATACAAAATATTTTAGTGGTTTCTTATTCAAGAACATTCCTTCTGCTGCATTTCAACGAGGCAATAAATGAAGGGAAAGAATCCTTTGAGAAACAAAGTAAGAATTCTTGTGTGCAGAGGTAGTTTGTGCGCAGCATGATATTCATATTTAATGCTTGAATTGCCAACTTTTCTTTCTTTTATTAATTTCTGTCAAGTTCTATGTGCGATTGTGGTGATATTTTCTAGATTTGTACTTTAGTAAATGAATGCACAAATGGAGTGTGTGCGGTGATTGGCTTGCGTAACAAAATTTAAATAGCGCAAATACAATAATTGTATTATATTTTTCAGGGTCTATTTTGAAAGTTTTTAATGCAACTTCTGCCATCCACCTATCGAACGAGAACAAGAAATACTATCAGGCAATACTGGACATGCAGAGGAAAATTAAACAGTGCAACATACAAAAGCGAAACTACAAAAAGAGGCTACAAATTGCAGATAGTTTCATAAATAATAATTTCTGGAAACTTGTGCCCGACCATATAAAAAATTTATTTGTATGTTACCAGAGAAATATGAACAAAAACCAATCCAAAAGATCATTCACGCTGGAAGAAAAGATAGTAGCATTATCCATTTGGAAGAAAAGCCCAAAAAATTATAGATTTTTCCAGAATCTTTTTTTACTGCCCTCTGCAGTAACTCTAAAAAAATTAATAACACAGTGGGATATAAAACCAGGCATATGTAGTAGCGTTTTTGAAGCTATGAGTAAAAATATTAAATCGTTCACAGCAAAAGAAAAATACTGTATTTTGATATTTGACGAAATGAAACTATCTGCAGGAATAAATTATAACGCAACAATAGATAATATAGAAGGGATGTACATAGATAAGCAGGGCGATACAATATGCGGACCATGCGACAGTGTGGATGTTAAAAGGCATATACGGTGCAAGGCCTTGGAAGCAGGCAGTGGCATTTACATTTTGTAATAGTAGCACCACGTATTTAGACATTGCGCATATGTTTAAAGAAATCGTAACAGCAGCGGACAATATTGGTTTACAGATGATTGCTTGTGTATGTGACCAGAACGCGAATAACGTCAAAGCTATAAGCGCACTGGTAAAAACTTCATCCAACGGGACCATCTCTTAACAATAGAGAGATCATTCTTTTGTATGATGTCCCGCACCTCATGAAGTGCATTCGAAATAATTTATTATCTAAAAATTTGGAATTCTCCCTCGATGGTGTCAATCGTTTAACAGCAAAGTGGGAACACATAGATGGAACGTACGAGATTGATCGCGCAAATGGACCGAACCGTCTTTTGGTTAAAATTACTGACCAGCATATTAAAAAAGAATACATAAAAAAAATGAAAGTGGCGTATTGCACACAAATTTTTAGTCTAACATTTTCAAAAATAATTCATTTCTACGCCAATTACAAACCTATTCAGGGAAATCACAGTGTGGTACTGTCACCGGATCCTATACATACTGCACATTTATTACGTTTTTTTAATCAGTTATTTGATAGTTTAAATAATTTTTATAACGAAAGTTTCGACAGTAACACCTATTCCTGGAACATAAATATTTGGAACGAAGGAATTCGTATAATCACTTCAATGAAATTTATAAAAAGGAAGCCGAAAGATAAGATGTATCCTATTGTTTTAAAAAATTGGATTTTCACATTAAAAAATATAATTAAATTAAATTATAAATTAAAATGTTTAAACATTAATTTTGCTGGGAGAAATCTCAATCAAGATGCGATAGAAAACTTTTTCAGTTTAGTTAGAAGCCATGGAGGGAGAAATGCAAATCCAACATGTTCGTCGTTCACACATTATTACAAAAGTATATTTATCAACAACTTTGGTAGAAGGATATCCTGCAAAGGAAATTGCGAAGATGACCGTTCAGATTATTTTATTCATACAAAGCATATCATTAATATGAAACAACAACAAGATGTGGAAGCGAACCACTCTTTTACGAATGTAAATGTAGGTTTCAACAGCATAAGTGACGCAAATGTTAAAAATATTTTAGTTGCTGTTGCAAAAAATATGAAAACAGAAAAATGCGAAACCTGTAAAGCGCTATTAAAACTTTCAGAATTGGAAAAATTATTTGATACAGGTTTGGTAATTGACATTTGTCATTCCATTATAATTAATAATATATGCGAAAGTCATTTAAGCCAGAAAGCTTTAAAATATTTAGAGGAAAATATAATGTTTTATACAAACCACACGGAACATACCGATGCATTAAAATATACAATTTTTTACAATATATTTCATCACATTTTAAATATATATATAAAACATGTTAATCAAATTCTCAGTAAAAAATTAAAAAATGTCCAAAAGTCAAATATACCAATGTTCGACGTAGCGTCTGACTATACAAAACATTGTAAATTAAAATAAGTTTATAATAAATATTTAATTTCATTTAAAGCTGTATCAATTTCTACCCTTTTCACTTGTAAGATTAAGTGTACGCGTGTACATTAAAGTATATATAGCTACGGTATATAGAGTTGTGTGAGTGACGCGAGTATCTGTGTATAAGTAAGTAGCGTTTATATCTATATATACTGTCATTAGTTTGCTCCCGGGACACAGGCGGCGCTAAAATACTGGTCACATTTTTAACACGGCAGCTTACACCCCCTGTCGCAGCCTCCTCATAGCCGGGCCCATGCGCCTCACCGGCCATCATCATCCCCACTTTCTTCCCCCGGAACCTCTCAAAGGATTCTTCTTCGTTGCCCGTCCAACGGAGATGATAACGACCAGCCTGGCGAAGTGTTGGACAATGGCCTCACATAATACGCGGACATCCTCCCACCTCGACGAGTGCATTCTCCCCTGCATCATACTGCAGTGGGAGGACGCGTCCAGATTGGAAAAATTTCCTGTATCGCTCTTTGATCGGATTTTTGCAAAGGAGACGCTGCGGTGCGCCAGGATCTCTCTGCTCAGTGTTCTATTATCGTTGCGAGGCTCTTATGTCGTCGCGTCGCTGAGGCAGAGTATGCACTCGGATGCAGCGCCGGATCAAAAGACTCGAGATCTTTTCTGTGGTATCCTTTGATCTGAGTACGCCGATTTTGTCATTGAAATATACTTGCTTCCTGTTACGCTAGATGTATTCTATGTTCTTTGAAAATCTGGTCGAACTTGCAAATACATTTTTGTCTTTAGGCCTCAGCCCTCGCACCGCCAAAGCAGTTTTTGAAACTGCGGAGAATATGATTCATACCAGAGACAGTAAAGGATGAAATACCTGTCCAGAAAAATTGTTTGAATTTCTTCGGAAACTGCTGGTTGCAATAAATTATAAAAGGGTTATAGTTGTTGAATTGTGTACTCCTTGCTCTCCGATGTTATTTTTTTAAGATTTATATGGAAGCTACGAACGCATAAAGTTTCACAATCTAACAATGGCTTTTCAGTATTGTTATAGCCCAGTATACATTCAAATGTAATAATAGCTAATGTTAATGTCACGTTCCTTTTTCTAGTCTCGATAGAGTTTTGGAGTTCGTTCCAGTTTTTCTCCTAATGCTATTACTGTCACGGGTCGAGTGGACATATCCGAGTCGTTGAATGAAATTGATTCTAGAGCAAATTATCAGGGGACGAAAATAATATTATAGAGACCGAGTTTACCTCGCTACGGGAACAGGAGTACACGTGCGAAAGAGTTTCTCTTCCAATAACTGTTTCTATTTCGAGCGGAACGGAGGCCGCAACTTTTTCGCGGCTCCATTTATTTCGAAATCGCTCAGTGTCAAGCTATTCCCTGCGCGGAACGAAATTTACGCCAGGGAAAATGGAGTTCGCGGGACGACGTTGAAAATTTGACGACCCCCGTCGAGTCATCCGACGAGAAAGTCATTTCTTGATAAGGGTGCGCCGCTTGTTCGAATTTCTTGCCATCCGACACGGACCAATGTTTTGCGAAAAGCCAAGTATGTATGTCTAAAAAGATCTAAGAATCTAAGAAGATCTGTTCAAAAAGTTTTAAGATGTAGAATCACGCTGTTTGTACACATAATTTCTTGACACTCTGTACAAGGGTGATTCTTCGAAAAAATGGCCGACACAAAAGTTGTATGGTTTCTAGGGTAATATACAATGCAACTATTATTTTTTTCTGTTTGGCTTTTTTATCGAGATGCGAAGGTCACCTTGAGTTTCTTTATAGTAAAAAGTAAATTCTAATCTTGTGATTGTAGAGGAAATTGATTGATAGTTACCGAGATATTCTATATAATTTATTTTTAATGCAAGCAACGCACGAAATAAAATAAATATATAATAATAAAATGAAATAAATATTAGAACCTGTCATTTTGACGATAAACCCAGTGTTAAACAAAGAAATCCGTGGTATGTTTGCGAATAGAAAATCTGCGGACCGGTAGCAATTTGCGATTTTTGTTTGTCAAGTTCCCCTCCTGTTTGCCAGGGGATCGACGCGGACGACAAAGAAGTTCTCGACCATTTGATTCGGTCGAATCGCTCGGAGCATTTCCCGCAAGCTTTTAAACAAGGAAACTGCGTATACACCCCAACAAACACACGTTCGCGCATAGGCCGCAGAAAGTTCTTGGCGAGGTAGCAGGTTGTTGACTTACCGGGAAACTACATTCACCGCAGACACAAGTTCAAAGCTGCCGTATGAAATCCGAGATTCCTCGTGTAAACGATGAAATATTTATTCGGCAGTTGTATCACGAGACCTTGTCCACCCACGCCTCTCTCTTCGGACGCCCGGAGATATCTGTTTGAAATATTTATCACCGAAAGAATCGTACACTTGACTTTCTGCTAAACTGAATACACGCATCCGCTATAGTCCGTTTCAGAAAGTACGCCGATCTAAGGACCTAAATTTACACCTCTGACTCTACCCTTATAACTGGATCAACCCTTCGCACCCTTTATTTTACGGTTACAACGATTAGAACTTCGAAGCTGCAGCCATCAGGAACATTTTTTTCGAAATAATAACTTGTATTATTTACAGTGTTTCTGATTGAAAATATTGAACTGTTTCTTCCCGAAATATCTATATGATAGTAGTTTTATTTTAGTTATAATATAATTGGAACATGTACGAATTTTATTTTGAAATATTTACATGTATTTATACAGTCGGGGACAATATTAAGTGAACACTTAAAAATCTGATAAATTTTTTAAAATTAGTTCAAAGCACTTGAATTTTTTAAAGATGTTGGACCAATTAGTTGACTAGGGAATGAGTAAACAAAAATTTTAAAAATTATGTTTTGTAGATATCTTCCCTATAAAGAAGGAATTGGGTGTATTTTTCGTGCAATACGAAAAGGAACGCAATTACTGTTTCCGATTGGTATTACCAAGATTATTTTTGATTCGTTATTTCACTTTGTTGACAGGGAAAGAACCAGTGGTGTTCGATGTTGAACTGCGACGTTCGTTTCTCCGCTCGCTCGAAAAGTAACTGGGAAACACGGACGCACCATGATTTTTAGGGAACATTTCTTTCCTCTCTGTTCCAACGAGCATTCCGAGTGTTTTTGGAACGCGAGGCAAACATTCAGCGAAACTATACTACAACACGAACGAAATAATAGAACGTAAAATCGAGGTTCGAGCGATTCGGACACTCGGAAAAAAAAGAAGAAAAATCATGAAAACCGACAAATTCCCTGTGCACTCGTCGTGGTTCCCCGAATTCCTCCACAGTGGTCCCGAACCGAGCGGATAGTTCGGAATGGAATTAACTTCCTTTCAATTTCGATGAACGAAGTCTGCCCACCGCGCTGCGAGAACTTTCTCTTGTAGATTAGTTGCTAGGTTTTTATGCGAACGAATGGAACATGAATTCTGTAGGTTAGTTCCGAACTGCGATCTACAGCGGCGAGTTATTGTCCGTAGTTCGTGGGAATAATTACGAATCTGCTTTGAAATATGTAGTAAAAAGTCCAGCGCCTCCTCCCCAACACAATTTTTATTGTAATTTTGTGCAAAACAATGCTTTTAGGTTGGAAGATAACTCCCGAAAATTTTAAGTGTTTAACCCCTCATTTAAGAATAAGAGGCGTTTTAGAGGCATTTAAGAATAACGTCATAATTTTATTCCTCGGTTGTTAACGAGGATATTGAGACGAAATAAAAACGGAAATGCTCAAACTTGCCACCTGCATTTCATATATTTTTTTTCACAATTGTGAGCAAATTATTAGGGGCATTATAAATATATAGCCAGCGATATACTCGACAGCAGTCACGCGTTCGGAATCGGTCGCGTCGCCGGCGTAAAATCGAATGAACACCATGACACGCAGACACATACACTTGGCTCGAAATTAATTGGAACGCAAAGTCGTATAGATAATACAGAGTACTAAAGATTGTCGTGAAAGCGAACGATCAGTCTCGGGGACTGTTTCAAGATGGAGATCCGCCCTGACTACTAATCAACCCAGTTATGTCAGAGACAATCTCCGCTCGTAAATCAAATCGCGGTGACTGCCGGCAATTAACACGAAAAATCGTACTTTCCCCGCTGTGCGTCCTCGATCGGCTGCCGATTCGAGTTTCCTTGTTGCAGCTGGAAAAAATTCACCGCTTTCAGCATGTAAACGATACCTTGATTTTGTAGGACGATGCTCGGAATCGTCTGAACAGGAATCGACCAAGTAGAATAGACTGTATGTATCTGCTTGTGTGATATACATATGTAGTTACCGTATAGAACTTATTCAATCGTTGAACCATGGAATCTCGGGCAACCTAGCCGCCTTTCTCCGTTTATCAGGGATCGTGGTGGGAGGTTGCTCATCTTAATTAGAAACGATACCCTGTATCGCGTAGCTCTTTTTAATTACAAAATACGCTGATAAGAATGACGCACACAACTGGATTTCAGCATTAGCAAACAAATTCCGTTCTTTCGGAATTTCGCATTCTACGCTTGTAGACCCTTAGACTACGTATACCCTTTCGATCATTTTTGTAAGAATTGTCGACCCACACTTTTATATCTGCTCGGAACAGTAGAGCAGAGTCGTCCGATGAGGGGAAAAAGTTACCCTTTCTCTGCCAGTATCGCATATTTGCACGATAGAGATGAAACGCATCACGTGACGGGAAAGGTAGAGTGGGGAGATAAGTCCTACTCCTGCGTCCTCCCCACCAAACTTCTGTGAAGTATATGAGAAGGTTGGGGATGGGCAATAGTGGATAGTGGGGGAACCGGTACGCTGGGAGTTGTGAAGTGACAGCGGGAAGGAGTTGTCCAAACCTGAAGTAGAGTAGAGTAATCCCCAGTTTTATATTTCTTCTTAAAATTTGATTCATAACTTAAATTTGAAGTTTTGCTTGAGATGTAAACGAACGCAGTTACATCTGATAAAAGGCGGAAGTAAAAGAGAAATGATTTCATTGAATTCAATATTATACAAATAAGTCATTTCTGGACCCCTTAAAAAGATAGCATGGACCCCTAACAGAAATCGCACGAAATCATTGTTTTTGGTAATCTTTTATACACAAAAATCGCACGCGTATTCTTTTTCCCCATAAAATCAGGAACACAAGCAACATAAAATGTCTATATGAAGATCATTGGAATATTTTAAGCGAGACACTGCGGTTCACTATCGATACAGAAAAACGCGAATTCCTCGCAAGTCGTAAAAAGTCAACAAACGGTGACACAAGCAGATTTCATAAAAATCGTGTGCGTGGAGTCCACGCGCGACAGAAGTGAAACTTCTTGCTTATTAGGTATAGATAGAGATAAATTATTAATATTTTTTTATTGAACAAGAGATAATAAATGAGAATAGGAAAGATGCGGGTATGATCTCAAATGAAATTATTTTATTTTGTTTCGTTTTGTTCCGTTCCGTTCTATTCCGTTTTGTTCCGTTCCATTCCGTTTTATTTCGTTCCATTCCGTTTTGTTCCGTTCCGTTTTGTTCCGTTTCGTTTCGTTTTGTTCCGTTCCGTTTTGTTCCGTTCCGTTCCATTTTGTTTCGTTTTGTTCCGTTCCGTTCCGTTTTGTTCCGTTCCGTTTCGTTTCATTTTATTTTATTTCATTCTCAGTTTAAATTTTCGCGCTCTTCTTTCGACTTCCGCTACATCGACTTTCGTCCCATCAGAAAATTGTTACCCTCAGCAAAGAAGTTTCACTTCAAAAACTCTGCCTTTACCGGTTAGTATAAAATTTCGATCGCAACACGATATTCACGTTCGCCGTTTAAGTGTGTTGACAAACTACGTGCGCGACGAATAGTGCAAAGTTCTACGGTCCGGCGATAAATCGTGAAAGTTTGGCTAAATAAATCGTGCCCTGCGCTCACGGAGATTCAACTAAAATCCCAGCGTAAATGGTAACTCGTTACGCTGAACTGTTACGAAGTTACACTTTAGAAGGTGTAGGTATGCTTTCCAGCCGATTGCTAAAGTGTTAGCATTATTCCGGCGAGGTGGTCCGCAGTCGTCCACATAAATTCGCCGGCGTTTTCAGCGGGTAGGTATAAGATTCTTGTTTTGCTGGAAAGTCTGCGGCGAGCCAGTTTAGCGGGAACACTGGCCACCAGCCGTGAAAATAATCGTAAATTCGCTGTTTGCACGGGAGAACTGGACAGAATCCAGCAAGCGAGGCTGCCCCCTTCTGGCAGCGGTTAATCAGCCGTCATGTTAAACTTAACCCTTACAATCCGTTTATGCATATTACTGTTCTAAATGTGGCGGTGGATTATAGTATCTAATTTCAAGCGGTTACGAGGAAGTTCTAGATTCCCGGGAGTCTTGCGCGATAGGCACAGTATCGGCCGTTTATGAAACACTTCTTCCGACCTAGAATATTTCCATGCTCAATGATTTTTTAAATTTGGTGGATACGAAATATAATACCCCATACAATACTTAAATGTTTAAGATACCAACTTATCTAATAATGTAAACAATATTTTAGATAATGGTACAGCAATTTTTCGAGTGCTAAGGGTTAATACCAAATCGCTTATAGTTTCTTGGGAAGCTGGCAAAAATCTCTGACCTACAGGGCGAGTCACCTAAGACATACCACCTGAATAACTTCTACATTTTTTGAGATAGGAAGCAATGTTTCCGGCAAAAATTGTTTGATTATGCTGTTATAAAATTTTTCTGAGCTTTCGAGACGGACAATTACGAAATATCAACGTATTTGCTGAACATTTGAGACAATTAGAAATGTACTGCGATTACGATGAGCAAAGGAAAGAAGGCGACACCAGATCAGCTACGTCGAGTAGAAATGCATCGTAAAGCTGGAAGAACAGTTCTGATAGGTAGCTAAAGAGCTAGGGATATCTGTAATGGTTTTCTGTCAAGCAATGCAACATATTAAGTTATTTAGATATTAGATATAGATATAGTTAGACATAGTCTTCGCAAAAATAGAACACGAAGCATGGACGCTGGAATCGATCGCAAATAATACCGAATCTTGACAAGTAGACAGCGGATCTTTATGCAAACTACAAATATTCTGCATCGAAATTTCATCCCTTAATAGTCTTTTTACGTTGAACACGTTTTTAGATTTTTCACATTTTTCACTGTTTTATATCTCACTCAGTTAATGTCTTCATAAATGTACAAAAATCCGAAGTCTTGGTAAATGAAGTCTACAGAATTCAATAAAACTAAATGTTTCTCTGAAATTAACAATATTTCGACGTACACGGGTTAATACTTTTTTACATGACGAACTGATCGGCCAGGCGATTCTTCCATCGATTTTGCTCCCTCTGTTTTCTCCACGTCGTAATTTGCCAACTTTCGGGTCGAGCCGGAGCGGGAATCCCGTTCCGACGGAAAGTTTCGGCGCAACTTCATTGCACTGGGCCGTATAAAATTGAGTATTTTGTCGAGGCTCGTAACGACCCTGTTAATCCAGGAGTTAAAGTTTCTGCGACCGAGGAAATTGGAAATTCGACTCGGACGCATCGAACCGATCGGTTCTCATACATATAGATCAGCTCGGAGACCATTCTTCTCAATACGAATGGACGAAATTGATTCGCGGTGATATTTAAACTTCATTGTGATTTTAATACTTAGTTCCTTTGTTCATAATCTTGTTTAACAAAAAAACAAGCATGTTAGACCCATTGAAAAATAAATTAGAGCATATTCTCGTTCGCAAAAGGCTAAAGTGATGGTACGTAGAACGATATGATCTTGTTATACTTTACTGAATCACTTTTCCATCGTACACAATATGCTTCGGGAATAATTTTTGTCGAAAATTAGCCTAATTCAGTTTTCTACTCGCCGTATTATGCAAAAACATTTCAGGAAGAAAAGTCTCTGTACTACGTTTTATGTAGTACAATAGATATACGCATAAAGAATTGTTTGAAAAGATTGTTCACTAGCCAAGAAATATATCTAACATTTTCTTGGAGAACCTTCGACGCTAAGATAAATATAAAATCGTGTGCTTTATGAGACTTTTGGGACTCTATCTTAACAAACATATGAGTAATGATTTTTTGAAAAAATAATTTCCTTCCAAAAAATCTCCCGGAACATCGCAACTCGCCTCGTTATAAGCTCGACCCCGGACCCAGCGATCGTGCTTGTATCGAGGCAGCGTTACACGAAACTGATGCGGTTAGATGTCCATCGAAATCTGATCTCGGGCGTCTGTTTCCGGGGATTCTGCGACGAGGGATTGAATTTAGGGCACGCCTCGAAAATTTAGCTTCTTATGCACGAGGGTGCGTTTATACTCGCGGCAAGCCACGGCAAGCCCGAGCCAAAACCCATAAATTTCGAGCTCGGTTTGACGGCTCTCTGCTGTGCGTGCCCAAGAAAAAGGACCCCATGAGCTCCACGGCTTCTCTAAGCGAACTACCGATAGCTCTCCTTTAAGACATCGTGGAAATAGGAAACGTTCCTGCCACTTGGTGTGAATTCTTCTTAAATAATAATT
>JAQQRV010012537.1:0-28391 GCA_028455795.1 Lasioglossum marginatum | reverse complement strand
CAGGCGCGGAGCCTCGTCATTGGACGAGCGCAGCGCCGAGCCCACACGAAGCAAGATGGCCGACGGAGTTGATACCCCTTCCGTCTTTTCTTACGCCCCCGCAGTCTTATGCTCAGTCCTTTAGATCCATGAATGCTCCCCACTCCGCGCCATACCAACCGTTGCACGCGTCGCTGCATGGTGCTTGCATCTTGGGGATATTCCCTGCTCCGCTAGAGATATTCCCTACAAGTTGTAGGGGCCACATGCGTTTCCGCGCATTGCCACGGCGCTAGTGTCGCCTGGCAAGAGCAGCATGCGAGCTGCATAACGAGTCGCCCCTCTAGACGATCGTTCGTCTACGCGCCTGGTGCGATTTCCGCCTAGGGAGGATTCTTGTTCTAGTCGTCACACCATAAAGACGTACTACTCTCTTGATCTGCCGCGTTCGGCGGACGTGTTCTACACCGTCCATTGTTGGAATAAAGTATATTATTTAGTAGTATACGCGCAGCGGTGAATTTATTTCGATTCCTAAGTCCAAGCGGAGTAGGCCGCGTTCCCTACTGGTCACCTAGGGACATAATCCTACACAGTTGTGCTTATGCTTTTAGGCGTATTTTCTATTTATTTAAATAATCCAGACTAATCATAATCGAAAGTAGTATTTGAAATCGTTGAGGTATTTTAGAAAACAATATTTTATATCTTCGCAGGACTGTAGTATAACTAGTTTTAATTTTAATTCCTACCGTTAAGATCGCTGTCAGTATATTTCAGTCCTAGTTGATAATACAGGATATGACACTAAAATGGTAATGGAGTTACGTCACTGATATATATACTGTGGATACAAAAACATGGGACAAAAAATGCATTGGATGATAGGTCTATCCTTATACCTCGTCAGTGGTATTAGGTTCTGCCGGCAGCACTGCTGTCCAAATCAGAGCAGATCAGAGCATTTTGCTTACTGGATAATCATGGAGGTAAGAACTGTGTCTTAATTGATTTATAATATATTAATCCAAATCAACAATCATTGGCCTCTGCGCCTCTGGGAATTGGTCCTTCCAGATATCACAGCTCTTATAGGCAAGAGGGACTTGGTCCATCCATCATATCACAACTTTGATAGGCGAGAGGAACTTGGTCCATCCTTCATATCACTGATGTGAATGGGCCGGGGAACTTGGTCAACCTTTACACGAAGTGTTTTGGTTTGGATATCATGTTATTTTTGTAAGAAATGGCCAAATATTCGGATTCATAGACGGAAGCTAATTTGCAGAAAATAGCATGATGCGTCTCACTTAAAACACGCACAGTATATTGCAATAATGTTACACACAAGTGACTGATTTATTTGTGTGGTGTCCGTTGATTAGCGTAATCCGGGCAGCCTTGAAATGAAATGTCGAGTTTGAACTTGCTGCCTCTTCAAATGGCAAAGTTAGAATTCTCGCTGAATCACTTAATAATTTAAGTTGTAAGAAATTTTTGAAGTGAGACTTCTTTTGGCAGGGTGGAAGCCTAATTCGCGTCACGAAAATGCGTAACGGAAGTGGGGATGGTTAGCCGAGCTAGTCTTAAATAAAAAATGGCTGTTTCTCGGGAACGGTGCGTCCTACCGCAAAAATAACGAAATTTTCAAAAAGCTCAACTCAAAGCATATAGGGTATGCCCAACCACATGACGTATGTAGTCTTTCGATTTTTTCAAAAAAAAAAAATTTTTCCGGTTTTTCGATTTGATTTGGAAATAAAAGACACCTGATTCCAAAATTTCAAGTTTCTAGCTTGTCTGGAAATTGGTTAGAATTAACATGATCCTCCTATATATATTCCAAGAGTTATGCGTTTTTGGCGTATTTACATCACAGATTCCAGGCTAGGTAGAAAGTTGCTTTTTACATGAGAGTTAGTTGATATTATATCTAGCTCACATACAAATTTTGGTTGATTTCGGTTACCGGGGAGAGGCGGTGCCAATATGGCTAAAAAGCGCTTAACTCTGGTACGAGAGACTACTCGGCAGCTTAGAAGTGGCGGGAGGGAACTTGGTTGATGTAATTTAATATGTAATATACAGGGTGGTCCACGCAACGTGTGCACCGTTATTGTTGTAGATAATCTTTATTCGTGTATCCGCGTGATTACAATGTAGTGTATAAACAGTAAATGTGCGCTTAAACGGGACTATACTCTATTGCGACCCGCTCGCGCCGGCTTCCGCAACAGGACTGACTTTACGCCCCCGGCTGGATCCCATTGTCCCCTATACCTGACCCTTATACCTAGACGCTATGGCATCGTTGAATTCCAACACCCTTCCTCAACGATAGCCGTATTTCCGCATGTAATAAAACTATAACGATATGTACACCTGTTAAACTATCAATAACTTTTAACCTGTTAGACCGCAATGTTCCACAATGCATTTTAACCTAATTCTACCTAACGGTTTGGTTAACATATCCGCCAACATTTTGTCAGTAGGACAATACTGATAATCTATAGCTCCATGCTCCTTTAATTCTTTAATATAATGAAACTTAGTATCTATATGTTTAGTCCTATTACTAAATTTCTTATTATCTACGAGCTTGAGACAACTTTGGTTGTCTTCATAGATTGTTGTCCTTTCCTCTGCTTTGCCGTTAAAATCCTTCAGTAAATTCCTCAACCAGACCCCTTCCTGCGATGCTTCTGCGAGTGCTACGTATTCAGCTTCTGTGGACGATAATGCCACACACGGCTGCTTTCGGCAGGCCCAGCTGATTGGTGCTCCAAAATACAGGAATAGGTAGCCATTGTTCGACTTTCTATTTGTTTTATCCTGTGCCCAATCTGCGTCTGCAAAGCCGCAGATTGGGCACAGGATAAAACAGGATTAAACCTGTGTTACCGTCTATCTGACCAAATCTTAGTTCGTAGGACAACTGAACAACTCGTTTTGCTTCTGTCCAGTCAACCGAAGTTGGATTCTTATTGTGCTGGCTTAAAATCGCAACACTTGCTGAAATGTCCGGTCTGCTGTTAACTGCTAAATACAACAAAGCTCCAATTAACTTTTGATATTTATTATTTTCCGGCATGGATGGAAGGTCTCCTCTGCTCTTTATATATCCTATATCTAAAGGAATGCTAGAGTCTTTTGCGTCCTGTAATCCAAATGTGATTAATATTTTCTTAATGTATTCCGTCTGTTTAATACAATAAAAACCATCCTTATCACGCCTAATTTCCATACTTAAATAATACCTTAATAATCCTAAATCGCATAGATGAAAATACCTTTTGCTGTTTCATCTATATCTGATACCTTTTTAGCCGCGATTAAAATATCATCTACATAAACAATTATATAAACTATTTTCTTTCTGTCGCTCTTTATGTACAAACATGGATCTGTTTAAACCCTTGTTTCTTTAATAAACCATTCAACTTATCATTCCATACCTTCGCTGCTTGTTTCAATCCGTAAATGCTTTTCTTGAGTTTACAGACGTTATCCACTTTACCAGGTATGCCATAGCCTTCGGGTTGTTCCATATAAATTGTTTCGGTGAGATTTCCATTCAAAAATGCCGTTTTCGCATCGAAGTGCTTGACCGACATACCTTTTTTACCTGCTATGGTCAAAAATGTCCTAAGGGTAGTCTGCCTGATAACAGGTGCAAAGACCTCGTCGTAGTCGGTCCCATACTTTTGTGAGAACCCCCGCGCGACGAGTCGAGCCCTGTATTTTTCGATGTCTCCCTCGGCGTTTCGCTTTGTTTTAAAGACCCACTTGTTGGTGACGATGTCCCGATCTTTTGGTCTTTCTACGATGTCCCATGTGCAATTTTCCCTTAATGATTTAATCTCATCCTCGATGGCAATTTTCCACTTGTCCTTATGTGGTCCTGACAATGCCTCTTTCACATTTTTGGGTTCGCTGTCCTCTAATGTTGCTTTTAAAGACGCCGCCGTATACCTATTCGGTGGTACGCCTTTGTTCGATCTTTCGGAACGTCTGTTTTGCGACTGAATTGTTTCGTTGTCTAAATTGACATGAAAGTCACTGTCCGATTCATCTGCAGAACAAAAACTGTCTTCATTGTCGTCTTCCGTTGACGATATTTCTTCCGTGATGTCCTCTTGCACGCTTCCTTGATTTGCTGTATCCGTCGCTTCGGCCCTTGAAAGTATAACCTCATCGTGCATTAAATTTTCTGTATCAATTCTCTTTTTATAGATCCCATCCAGAAAAATTACGTCTCGACTAATCTTAACTCGATTTGTTTCCTTACTTAATAGTCGATATGCTTTTGACTCCTCAGAATATCCGACAAAAATAAATTTCTCTGCTTTGTCATCTAACTTTTGTCTCTGTTCTTTGTGAACATATACATATGCTTTACATCCGAATACATGTAAATTACTTACATCTGGTTTTCTCCGATACCACAGCTCATACGGAGTCCTTTCTGTTGCTTTTGTTGGCAACCTATTTTGCAAGTAATTTGCTGTACATACCGCTTCGCCCCAGTATTCCTTTTCAAGATTTGCATCCAGTAGCATACATCTTGCCATTTCCAGTAGATATCTATTTTTCCGTTCTGCTACCCCGTTCTGTTGTGGCGAATAAGCGGCTGTGAACTGAGACTTGATTCCTTGATTCCTTAAATAACTTTGCAAATCCTCACTAATATATTCCCTTCCTCGATCCGACCTTATGACCTTAGGCTTCTTATTAAATTCTGTTTTCGCCATTTCAATGAAATCCTTGATGAATGTAGCTGCTTCATTTTTCCGACTCATTAGGCAAACTTTCGTATATCTAGAAAAATCATCTATAATTGTTAAAATATATCTTTTATTACCTGGAATCATAGTTTGCATAGGTCCGCAAACATCGGTGTGTCAAAAATTTCTCGACTTCTATTGACTGATTCTTTGGGAAAAGGTATTCGTGCCATTTTACCTTTTACACAGCATTCACAGGTCATGCGCGTCTTGCAGTCTTTCACCCTTATACCCGTCGCTAGACCTTTTTCGGCCAACTCCTTAATTGCGACCGGGTCTCGGTGCCCAAAACGCCGATGCCATGCATGCTGGCAATCCTGAGAGTGGCCCTTGTTTATGACATCGTTTACTGCACAGGCCTTTTCGACCGTCTTGAGCTCGTACAGCTCTAGAGACAGACATACGGTCGCCTGCAGTTTCCCATCCTTTAGAATTCGACACTTCTGTCCCTTGAAGTCGAGCCTGTATCCGTCCTTCGCAAGCCTCTTGACCGATAATAAATTACAGCCAAGGGTTGGTACAGCACATCCTTTATGTGTATTTCTGAAACTTTCCCAGGATCCTCGACGTACCTAATTACCCCTGCACCCATGCCTTCCACTCTAGCTATTTTTCCTTCATCTGCGAGGCAAACGTGTCCCTTCCTGCCAGAGTCAAATTCATGGAAAAATTCCCTTGTTGTCGCCATGTGGCTTGTCGCACCCGAATCGACAACCCAAGAATTTGCTTTCCCTTTGGTCGTCTTCGCCCCGTAACACAATTCCTTAACCGTTCCGTCCTTTGCGTAAAAGCAATAATCCATTGAGGTTTTTTCTTCCGAAACTTTATTTGTCTTTTCCTGTTTACTTTTCCAGACCTTATATTTGATACATTCGCTCTTGAAATGTCCCGGTTTTTTACAAAAGAAACAATTCTTCTTTGATTCCGCGCTTGTGTTTCCCTTATAAGCAGTTTTCATAGCTGCTTCTTCAAAATTGTCTCTTGTACTCGTTTATTAATTTGCTCTTTACGAATTGAGTACTGAGTTCATTTTCGGATCTACTCTCTAAAGCAGTTACAAGAGTTTCATATGATTCTGGTAGACTTCCTAATAAAATTGCTGCTACTAGATTATCAGGTAATTCTTGTCCGAGAGCTGCCAGTTGATTTATATAATTTGAAAACGTCGTGATATGCTCTTCCATATCCCCGCCTTCCTTTAGAACCATTCTGCATGCTCTCTTTAGTAAAAATACCTTATTTGTCAGCGTAGCCTTTTGGTGATAACCTTTTAATGCTTCCCATGCCTCTTGTGCTGTCTTCGCGGTCCTTATGTGCTGTAACTGGTTGTCTTCTACCAGCAATCCAATTGTAGCACGTGCTTGGTCATCCCTTTTTGACCATGCAGCATCCACTGTAGCAGGCTTCACTTCCTTTATGACATCCCACAAGTTGTCCTTTATCAGTAGGAGTTCCACCCTGTAGCTCCACACTGGATAATTCTCACCATTTAACTTTTGAATAGCGAAACGAAATCCCGCATTTTCTTGTGATTCCACTTTATGTTTCGATCCTCAAGAAATGTCTTTGAAAGTCTTTAATTGTCTATATTGTCTTTAATTGTCTTTGCACGATCACTTTAATTCACTGTTCAGCACTACACTCTGAGTCCTGGGCCCATAACCTGTTGTAGATAATCTTCATTCGTGTATCCGCGTGATTACAATGTAGTGTATAAACAGTAAATGTGCGCTTAAACGGGACTATACTCTATTGCCCCGGCTGGGTCCCACTGTCCCCTATACCTGACCCTTATACCTAGACGCTATGGCATCGTTGAATTCCAACAGTTATAACTACCAAAATATGTCTTTTATACTTTCTGTTAAGGTTTGTAGTTGTCCAAAAAGAGAACAAAAGAAGGAGGAATCAGACTCACAACCTGATGTTAAAAAAAGGAAGCTTTACTTACCTGATGCTAAAAAAGTAATGCCATCTTGCGATACAGATGTCTATAATATTCAACTAAAAATAATTGGAACACGGAACTATTTAGCAATATTAAAATATGCGTATGATATCATGGCCGGCCAGGTCATGCGAACTGGTCAATCCAAATATTTTAAACCATATATGAATAACATATTGCAACAAATTATGGAAATAAAACAGTTTTAAAAAGTGTCTTTTTTATTTTTTCATGTAATTCCTACCAATTGCAATTTTTTCAAAATCTGTTTTACACGTCACTTAGTAACCCAGATAGCACACAATACCTCAAAGATATTTTACGTCTTTTTTACATCTGAACGTCTTCGTCTCAAAAAGACGAACCAACCGTGGTTCGGACATGTGAAAGATGTCTTTTTGAACATTTGTTTCAGATGTATGAGGAAAGATGTCTTTTAAACATCTCATTCAGATGTATGAAAGATGTATCCCGGAAAATACGCCTAAAAGCATAAGCACAACTTGTAGGATTTAGGTTGACGGAAACTCTCAGAAGTAATCAGAAGCTTCGGTACCGAAGCTACCGAAGAACGTAGCCTACTCTACGTATGGTGGGAAACACGTGGTTAGGACTTCAATGATTAATCGCACTGCATTTGTGGTTTGACGAGAACCATTATCCTAATATTTTATTCACACGGCAGTGACGTCCGTCGTAAGCATGCAGGAATACAAAAAATTCAATACAGTATTAGCGATAGTCTTTTGCAAATATCTCGAAAACTAAAAGCGACCCCCCTATATTGGAAAAGGAAAAAGTTGTTCAAAATGTCGAAATCTATAACATATTAAAATTTCATCAAAATCGGAGTAGGCAGACCTTTTCTATATAATTACCAAAATTTTTTCTAAAAAATCGGTTATAATAGTGTATATTGAAATATGTTTTGTATTTTTTAAATAATTTTTTTTCTTGCTTTTTAAAGTATAGCCGGATAAGTGCCCCAAAACCAACCAAACTAACTTGATTTTTAGTCACACCATGTGCAACAAAAAATTACGAAAAATTCATGAATATTCTACCTAATAACATACATGACTGAGATTTTTTTCAGAAATTTTGGTTGCAAAATCGATTTTTAAACAAATCCGAAAGCATAAAATTGCTAATTTTATATTGAAGTTTTCAGTTGACCACGCTTATAATATTATGTTAGTTGTGCCTGATCCTAATTATTAATCCGTAATTTCTTCAGGTTTTTCGGATTATGAAAACATGTTTAAAAAAATTGGTAATCTCCCAACATTCGAAGAAAATGCATATTTCGTATTGAAGTTTTAGAGATTGCAGTTTTATAAAAATTCAGTAGTTAGGTATTATTGGAACAATTGTCCTCATTTTTTTCAGAATTTTTAATAAAGGGTATAGCCGGATAAGATGGTGAAAAATGCCCTTGAGTCGAATTTTATTTGTGTTCCTCGAGCTTTATAATCATAATGAAAAATAAAATACAAATTCATTCCTCGTTTCACTTATTCTTATGTAGTAATCGATTTGGTATGTAATAATTCTTATTTTGAATTTGTATTTTATTTTTTCATTCAGCGCGGCGAGCCGGCAGGCGGTTGGCTGAATGTGACAACGAGCGTCCAGCTCGTGCTCTGATTGGTCCGTGTTTTTCGTTAATAACTTCCAAACGAAGCCTCATTTTGCAAAAGGAAAATGGCGCTTGAAATGACCTCAGGAACCTCCCATTTCCCGGAGTTGAAGTACTTTTGCGACACCCTGTATAATTACCAAAATTTTATTCTTTTCGTTTCGACATCTTTTCCAGATCAAAAATTATAGCAAAATATGCGCCGCTTCGGTAACGTGAATTTCAGAAAAAAAGCAACGAACGTCGAATAGTTGACAGGCTGCGCACACGGACAGCGTAGAGGTACTGTGTGTACGTAGGCTCGATGGACGCAAAGTGGGAGGCGGATGATCTTGGCATCACTGTTCGATAGTTCATCGAAACATATGAAACCGAGTCGCACACGATGGCATGCGGACGAGTGCAATAAAATGCAATTATTTCCTAAGCAATTACAGAGAGAGAATGCATTCTACATTTATTTATTACGTACGGTGTTGAATCCTAAAATGAAATTCTATTTATGTAGACAGCGCGGAACTTTTAGCGATGTAGAACTTCATAGGTCTACTTTATCCATTCCACGCGCCATATTCTCACTCTACCAGGATTGTTACCGAGGCCTGGGAAAAAGCTCATAAAAACCAGTAAGTAAGACTGATATTTACAAAATTAAAAAAGGAGCATATTATGAAATAAAGAAAGAATAAAGTAATGCTAATTGTATTTCAATATTTGTTGAAAATCATAAGAATAACATACATATAAAACAGTATGAAAAAGAGAAAAATCAATTTTCTTTTAGAAAAAGTATTTGCACATAAGAAAAAATATTGTTTGATCATATCTTTATGTAGATCACGTAGTATCAAATGTAGATATTGCATTTTCAATCATTTGTAACAAAATAACTGATATCGGACAACAAAACTAAAGGATAATTCCAAGATGCACGGCAAGCATCAGAAGGATCTGCTACAAAACAAGTGATTGGTGTAGCTAGTATAACGTTACTGAAAATAAATTTTAGTATTATTATAATTTGTTAAACAAGCATTGTATGGTTCCACTTATAGAATGTTTTGAACATTATAAATAATTAAAAAAAGAAAGATTTTTCGAATTAATTCATTATTTTTATTTACTTTCAGGTTCTTCTGATAGCGAAATATTATACGTTTTCTCAGAAAGGAAATTTTTCTTATTGTTAAAAATAAGCTGAATGATAGGATAAATACTATCATTCAATATTTGCAGGAGCATATAGTTGAGAAAACTGGATTTTTTGAAGAAGTCACCGATCGGCATCAACCCAGCTGTCACCATCCGAACTCCTCAAGAATCCCAACTACTCAATTTAGATTATACTGATTGTAAATATAAATAGTTATCTTTTAAATATTATTTATATTATTCTAGTTTTATTAGTTATATTATTATTATATATGATAATAAAATGGTATTTCTTTCTATTGTTTATCCTTCATTTAATATAATATTTTACCCATTAATGATTACCCATTAATATAATTTTTTACCCTGATTCATAATCAGAGTTAGCGAAAATATTATATTCCCTACTATTTGTCGAATTCAAATAATTTTTTCACATACCATATCAGGCATCGGCCATTTTGTTTTTTGTAATTTTGACATCATATTAATAATCAACGACTCCCAAAATATGAGAATACTACTTTTCAAGGGAATCGAATAATTTTTTAGCATATGTGTCCGCAATATTGAGTGCGCCATTTTGTTTTTTGTAATTTTGACATCAAATTCATAATCAGCGACCCCCAAAATATGAGAATACTACTTTTCAAGGGAATCCAATAATTTTTTAGCATATTGTAAGAGAAGAAATGCTCGGAGAGGAGTTTAACAATTTATTTGATCTTTCGATAGGTTGTTCTCCAAAAGACTGAGGGCTCTTCGTACGGTGCTGCCCACGAAGCCTCGGTCGATCGTCTTTTACAAAATCACGATTCTCTTGTTTCAACGGATTTTTTACACATACATGCACACATGCATTCTTTCCGCGAATTTGACGGTCGTCATTTCGCCAACGTACTTTCCAGAAGTCTAACGGTCACTCGCATACACACACACGCACACACACATATGCTCTCGTCTCTCCTACAATATGTATCCGCCATATTGAGTGCGCCATTTTGTTTTTTGTAATTTTGACATCAGATTCATAATCAGCGACCCATAAAACCTCAGAGTATCAATTTTGAACTAAATTGGAGTACTCCTTCCTATTTTGGCCACGTTTTGGCGATTTCCGACCACTGTGCGACGTAGGCCAGAGCTGGGAAAGATTTGATCGCGATGGCCGTTCTTCGAGGGCTACGCCCCCTCGAGCCCGCTCAGGCGCGTACCATAAGCGCTATTCGTGGCGCATTAGGGTGACACTCGTATCAATAGATTTCCACATTACGAAGGTAGATAGTCGAAGTACTATTACAGGTAATAAGCACAATAAGCAGGTAATGCGATGATTAGACTGCGGATTTCACGCATTTGCAGCAAAAACGAGTAGGTGCATTTTTAAAAAAGTAGAGAGATTAAAATAATTAAAAAATACGAATGTATTTTTTTCAATTTGTTTAAATGATTAAAGTGAAAATCAAATGTCTGTTTCTCTCCTATCCCTTGCAACAGCAGCAGCCAACTTTCATTTTGCATAAAAATCCGCAGTCTAGCGATGAGTTTAAATATCACTCTTAAAAACGCGCATATTAGCAACCGTGAATTTTGTACTGAGAAGTTTTGGGAGATGTTCTCTCTACCGACACGAACGACACTGATTTTACGCACGATTTTTCTGGAAAGTCTAGGAAGGTTATTATGCCTGTCGAAGATGCACACTGTAGCACGCTTATGAAAACGACGGGGTGGATACACGAAAAACTAGAAACGAGAAGGACCGCTGTAAGACTAGAATTTATGGCAATCACATGTTTCGGGATTCCTGCAGATTGGTACGCAGAGTCAATGGTTAACTATTCGAAACATCGTCCGGCCTTTTACCCAGCAAGAGGTAAACGTCAAGACCGCGTGCCGCAAGGGTGCCTATTGTCCTACACCTCTCTCAAGAAACTTTCTAAAAGAAGGACGGACGACGTTTTCGAACAGTGATCCATTGACTCTGCGTACCAATCTGCAGGAATACCGAAACATGTGATTGCCATAAATTCTAGACTTGAAGCGGTCCTTCTCGTATCCTGTTTTTCGTCTATCCGCCCCATCGTTTTCGTAAACGACACGCATAATGACCTCCCTAGACTTTTCAGAAAATCAGTGTCGTTCGTGCCGTTGTAGAGAGAACATCTCCAAAAACTTTTCAGTACAAAGTTAACGGTTACTAATATCTGTGTTTTTAATAGTAATAACCAATAGACTGCGGGTTTTTATGCAAAATAAAGTTTGGCTGCTGTTGCAAAGAATAGGAGTCAAACAGATAAAAATGTTTATTTTACAGACCATTTTCCTCCGGGCTTACAGTAGGTACCCGGGGGTGCTACAATTTTCGTCGCATATGGCGATGGCTAAAATTAAAGAATATATAAAAGAAATAATGCTTTCTAAAATTCTGAAAAAATGTGGCATATTTCGGATCCTAAGGCGCATTTTACAGAATTTTTTCAGATTTTTTTATTGCAAACCAGAGTTGGGCAAAATATGTATTTAGATACAAATTTCGGATCACGAATAATAGATACAAAATTTTTAATTAGTTACTCGAAAATTTAGATACAAAAGTATCTTGTATCCGACTTTTAATTAGATACTTTTGTATCCGAAGCGGATGTATCCGAGGCTTCGGATACATTTGTAACTAGTATCTGTAACTATTTTTCGGATCCTTTCGGATCCTTTCGGATCCTTTTGGCCAGCTCGCGGCTCGAATGAACACGTACCGAGGCCCGAGGGTCGAGCCCCGAGGTCTGGCCCAGAACACAATAGTAAGGCAATAAACACGGCCGGGTAACCCGACGCGACGCACAATCAGACGGTTCAGACATTGCTTCCCCAATGTCCATAGATCTCGGAAATGAAGAAAATAGTACAATTTAATAAATATTATAGTTGTAATAAACATTGAAAGTTGGACGTTTTAAGAGGAGTATTTTTCACGAGAAAAATTGCTTCTCTTTGATGCGATGCCCTGACGTTGCTATTTAATATTTTCTCTTGCTTTTTTTTTAAATCGAAGAGCAGATTTTTGCGATAAGAAATCGTATCTTACATGATTAATTAGTCTGCATAATATATTAAAAGTCAATGCTGAATTAAATGGAGAAAATTTTAAAAATTCTTTATAATCGGTAAGGGATATCTTTCAAATCCCAGGATATCCCAGTTTCTAACAAATTGGAATATTATTAATACACCTTCTTCTAAATAATCGTGAAAGAATTAGTAACCTCCTCGAACCGCTTCTCAAATTGTTACTGTTTAAAGCTATCAACGTTGGAATAGCGAGCGAAGCATCTGCCGCGTAGAAAACTCTCTTCCACCTCATGAAGAATTTGTCCTCGTACTTTTTTATGACAATACTATGATAATACTAATAATAATTATAACACTAATGGCAATAATAATAATAATAATAATAATAATAGTAATAACATTGATGTATTTTTTCTTAACTAATCCTTAATCTGACAATACTACATTGTCCAGTCTAAGTTTCGCGTCCATATCTTTTACTTAACCCCAATCCGGCCCAATGTGCGACGGCCAGACAGGTATATCGATGGGGAATCGCTAAAAATGCAACTGTTAAACTTGGTTATTTCAGATAATTTCTTCATTCAGTGCTGAAAGCAGTGTTCGGGGCATCCTTATGATTAGAATAAGACTAAACTCGATAGAAATCGAGCTGCGTCTAGTGATTATAATCCTGAATGTAACCGCGAAAGGATCCGAAGTCGTCGAAAAGATCTTTTGCCTTATTTTCTGCTAGGGCGACGAGGTGCATAGGCGACAAAGGCTCTGCAGCCACAGCCAAGTGGTGCAATAAACGCGGCCGGGCAACCCGACGGCCGGCCAGATATATCGCTGGGAAACCGCTAAAAATGCAACTGTTGAACTTGGTTATTTCACATAATTTCTTCATTCAGTGCTGAAAGCAGGGTTCGCGGCGTCCTTATGATTAGAACAAGACTAAACTCGATAGAAATCGAGCTGTGTCTAGTGATTATAATCCTGTATGTAATCGCGAAAGGATCCGAAGTCTTCGGAAAGATCCTTTTGGGCTTATTTTCTGCTAGAGCGACGAAGGATCCGTAGTCTTTAATAAGATCCTTTGACTTATTTTCTGCTAGGGAGACGAGATGCCAAGGCTCCGCAGCCACAGCCAAGTGATGCAATAAACTCGGCCGGGCAACCAACTACATCCGCGACCAATGGAGGATTAACAGACAATAACAACCCTAGTAATCCGTTACCTGGTAGTCATGATCGACAGAGTCAAAAAGCGAGTAAAGAAAAAAGAAGGTGAATGTAAACGTCAAGGCGAAGGTAAACGGATGTGGTCAAGGTACAACATAATGCAGCCATAGCCAAGTGGTGCAATAAACACGGACGGGCAACCAACTACACCCGTAGTTGGGGGGAAATGGCGGTGAAATGAGTTGTCGACGAACCCAGGGTAATCCAAACCGATTTGGTCTTTAATGTCTTTCTGGTACGGCTATTTACACTTTATAGAACGGCTATTAACACTCTAGGGTACCTATGCTGGTACTTTGCGCTTCGGCGATTACAATTGCATGCCACAACAGAAACCCTGCAGTATGCCATAGATACTGTACATTTTTGCCTTTCGCTCCAGGCAAAATATTGCTGGAAATAGGTTTTTGGAACAAAGGCTTCTGAAAAAGCAAGCAGCGCTTTTGTCGTGGCATGCAATTGTAATCGCCCAAGCGCAAGGCAGTAGTTGGGGTACCCCAAAAGGTCAATGTCGATAGTCGTACCATAAAGACATTACCATAAAAAGACATTGAAGACCAAATAGATCTAACCCGTCGGGATTTCCGCGTGCTCGCCATTCCCGCCACATAGTGGGCAATTTGGACGAAATCTTTGACAAAATCAAAAAACTTTCGATAGAAATGAGATAAAGCGATGAAATCTTGTTTAAATTAAAGCTGAATCTTTGCAGAATATGGTAAAAATAGGGAGATTATGATATGAAACAAGGTTTTTAAACCTTGAAAAAATTCGTTGAACTTGCACAATTTCAAGGAAATTGTGGTTTTTCTAATACTACGCGCGGAAGAAATTTTTGGTTAACATGTCATACATTATTCCCCGTAGATTTTTTTCACGGTGATATCAAATCTGGTCTCAAAAATTGGCTACAACCTACAACAAAACTAATATAATCATTTTTTCGTTGAGAATGTTGAGATGATTTGATAACCTACTAGTTCGAAGGTACATTGTGTGTGTATTCTCACATATAAAACACCATAAAAATAAATATAACAAAGTGTTTGAACTTTACTTGACATACTTGAGTTACTCTCCGAATTAATATTCGGACGCTCTAAAAAATAACTTTTTTAAATATTGCACTATACGATTTTAATGTTTTGGGGAATCTAGAGCAATTAGTTTACTACAGGATACAAGAAAAATGTTTTTCAAGAATAGCAATTGATCGGAATTGTAGGAAAAAACTAAAAGTATCATTTTACAACTTTTTTATGTGGGCCTACATTGAAAATTTAAAAACCTAAATCGAAAATTTTTTCCGCTTTTTGGCCAAATGGGACCACTATGCGCTATGGCCCCATAAGACCCAGCACGCGGCGGTGAAGTGGTGGGGTGGGAGGCGCAGTGGAAGGGATGACGGCACCGCCCACGAGGTACCGCATCGCCTATAAATACCGGTTCACCCCCGTTTTCCAAATTAGTCTCAAACTGACTTTGAAAGCTTCAAGCTAAAAGCTTTTGCATACGTCCAGCGTGACCCCTTTCGCCACACCACAACCAACGATGGATTCGCACACTGAGGAACAGCAATATATTGGATCAGTCATCGAAACATCGGCCACAGCTACGACTAGTTCAAGCGGAGAAGCAGCAGCAGCACCATCTCATCTAATTCCAACCATTCTGAATGGAAAGTATTTCAGAATCGTCGAAGTCCACGACAGAAATGTCGTGAGCGTGTGTCAACTTTGCGAGCCATCAACATCAAGGAACCAAATTAAAGGACAGTTGACGTCCTCCTCAAATTTCCTGAGACACTTCAAGCGGAAGCATCTGGACAAGTTTCAGGAGTACACGGCAGGGACACGAAGAGGAAGGTTCAATAACACCAACGGAAGCGTGCACCAGGGCCAAGACTTTACGACGCCGGCAACCCATGTCGGAGAGGACCAACGGGGGGAGAAGAGGAGCATCAGGGATCAATTTGAAATCGACTTGACAAATTACGTGATTAACGCTATGGTCCCACTGAGATCGGTGGAAGACGCATACTTTCGCCGCATGTTGAGAAACTTGGGACTCGCCCGATTCCGTCTCCAACATTAGTCGGCGCACAATGGGCCGAGCCATAGAGAAAATGTTCGTCAGTGTAAATAATGAAATCGCGGAAGAACTAAAGACAGTGCGGTTCGTGTGCACCACAGCAGACATCTGGTCTGCACGGAGAAGAAGTTTCTTCGGCGTGACAGCCTATTGGATTTCCTAGTAGAAGTACGAGAGGAAATCAGTAGCCCTTGCCTGTCGACGCTTCGCGGATGTGCATTCATTCAATAAAATCACGGACATGCTGTTCTCGATTCACGCCGAATTCGGGCTCACAAACGATAAAATCGTCGCGACGGTCACGGATAACGCTCGGAACTTTGTGAAAGCATTCAAGCGGTTCGGTGTTCATGAGTTCGCGATCCGAACCGAGGACGAAGAAGACTATGTAGAAGAAGAAGAAGCAGAAGAAGAAGACGACATCACGAACAGAACGTTCATAGATAACATACTGCCCCGCCACATCAGGTGTGCTGCCCACACCTTGAACCTGTATGTCACCACAGACATGGAGAGTGCAATCGAAGGTGAAGAGTTTCTACGGGCAATGCACAGAGAGGTGATGGAGAAGTGTAATGTTTTATGGAAGGCGGCAATTCGACCAAAAGCGGCCGAAGAAATACAAAAAATAATTGGCCATGCCCTGAAGAGACCTGGAGAAACCGGGTTGAAATTGGACAGCAGCAGAAAAAATAAAAATAGAAATAAAATAGAACATAAGAGAAAGGATAGTAGTAGGACATAACTAGGGCGCGGGCGAGACAGCTACGAGATACAGCGGCGAAATAAACTAGCAAAGGACCAGGGCTATGGCGAATAGGGAAGCCACCCATGACTGCTTATGGGAAGTGAGAAAGAAAAGAAACAAAAGTAGAAAAGAAAATCAGGATTAAGGAGCTAGGAAAGGGAGTAATGCTAACCAGATACCTACCTAGGAACAGCCGCCATAGGGCTATCTGAGCCGGTATACAGAGAAAACCGCCCTCCGAGACGGGAACGGAAAGAAAAGGCGCCAGCTTAAAGTAAAAAGATAAAACCTGAAAAGAAAAAGGAGAAGAAGAAAGGAAGGCTAGGAGGATAGGTGATAGGAACAGTAGGCATAGGTATAGAAGTAGAAATTAGGGTAGAACTCTGTGAGTAACAAGCTCTTTTATTCACTGGAATAGTAATATATATAAATACAAAATAAAATCGGTAGAACAGAAAGGGAGGTCCCTCGTAACAGTTTCGAGAGGGAGAAAAAAGAAGAAATAAATGGAATGTAAACTTAAGACTAAGAAGAACAGTAAATGAAACTAAATCTAGTCAACGGAAGGAACAAGAACATTGGGGATAGCAAACCCGGACCCAGAAATGCAGGCCTCCCACCTTGAGGGAAGGGTATATATCCCTCTGCGGTAAAAAGAAGGGGGCCGAGAATTGAGGAAGTGAGTGAACTGGTCCTCGGCATCACGAGGATCCAAGACTCCAAGACGGCGAGTAGCTTGGAAACTGTTAAAATGAAATGACGAAACAAGTAATAATCGGTGGGAGAAAATCGGAGGAGTGGGGAAGATGCGGAAGCACCACCACCCCGCTCTCACGATAGACCCCCCGTGCAGAGGCGGAACCGTGAGATGAAGCTCCATCCTGCAAGAGATATGGAGCGCTACGATCCGGGAACAAATTGTAATACGCTGCGAGAGCATCATTAAACATCTGCAGATACCGAGGACCGGTTAGAGTAGTGCCAGTCTCCTGAAAGTGGCATAGCAGGAGGCCCCTGCTACACCACCAAACGCAGACCAAGAGACGGACGGGCGGAGGAACAACAAAGACCAAGGAGTTATCACCCATGAAAAGTCAACGAAAACAAGACTCAGAGATAGAAGAAATGATAGGGAGCACTAACCCGAAAAGGAAACAGGCAAGGGATGACTCAAACGGCAAACGACAACGACCGGAATGTCGTTCACCCCTGAAGCAGCAGCGATAACAAGGTCCCCGCAAGGCAGAAAAAGACGAACTACGAAATAAACAAGCAGGGTACGTGAAGGAGAAGACCGTTAAAAGGGATCAGAGCGAATTCTGACTGCGACTAGCTAACATCTAGATTAGTAGCGTAGGAGAATATAGATAGGAAAGTAAAACGATAGGCACGGAGTAAAGAAAAGAGAGTAGGAGCCCAGGATAGGGAAAGTGCAAGTGAGGTGCGAATAAGAAGCGGATACGCGGCGTGCAAGGCTTGGAAGTGAGGAAGTGGAAGTATCGAGCAAAAGTGAACAAGGAATAGGGACAGGGCGCGAAAGTTTTTAAAATTAGAGAAATCAACCAGCTACAAGTGTTGCGGTGGCGTAACACTTGAAGCTGGACAGAGTGTGTAATAAGACAGGGAACGAATTCATGTCACATACGTTACAGGAGCGGGGAAAGTTAATATTAGAATAACGGATAAAATAAATAAAGTGAGACTAATTCTCGGCAAAGCGAAGGGAATTAACTCGGCTTCCAGGCGGACAAGGGGAAAACAGAGGTCTAGTGGAATATGTTACTACCCGCGCGGGTAGTATCATATGAAAGTGGACACACGCGATTGTGGGGAAACCGGGAGAGATAGAGGGTAGGGGATAAGGGCCAATCGGATGGGCCTCCTCCAGGTCTATCTTGTCCCAAGTTTTCAGCCCCCTAGCTCGTTTTTCGATTCGTAGTATATAAATTTAGTGGTAATGCGAGCGGTAGGCTAAGAATAGAGAGTAGGTAGAAACAGGAAATAAAATAAGATAGATATAAGTGCGTGCGAAAGAACAAAGGTCTGTGAGTGTGAGAGGAATAAGGAAGGAAAATATCCTTCACTGTAGTAGGCCCATTGAGCCATAAATAAAGAGGGAAATTAGAATAAAAAAAAAAGGTGCGGGCCGCCCCCAAGGTTCTGCCGTCTCGTTCTCCATCTCCAACACCACGCCGTGATTCTGAAGAGTCGGGACAACCTAGAGAATCGTGCAACGTAAGTGCTCACTTCGTTCTCAGTGGTCGTCTGTGCGTGATGGCAGGCGATTCTGACTTCCTCAACTGGTTTGACGTTCTCCACTTCGAGCTGGGGTCAATCACTGGATTGATGAAGCCATGTCGGTCCTTGCCACCACAAGTTGAACTCCGGTAGTGTTCCTGGTGACATCCCTCTTGAAGCGCAATCGGCAGGATTGTCCGACCCCTTGACGTGGTGCCAAGTTGCCTGCGGGAGACTCTGCTGAATTTTTGCGACTCGGTTTGCTACGTAGGTTTTCACCCAGCGAGTAGGGTGACCGCGAATCCAGCCGAGAGCGACCGACGAATCGACCCACATGTGGATATCAACATCGGTAAGTTCCAGGACTTCTGCAGCGTGGTTGACCAGTTCCGTTGCCAGAGTTGCGGCTGAGAGTTCCAGCCGTGGGATGGACACCTTCTGAAGGTGTCCTTTGACTTGGCGGTGACCATCGTTACGGCGGCGAAGGCGTGCTCAGAGGCATCGGCGAATCCGTGCATCTCCACGTGTCGATTCGATGGCATCAGATTCAGCCTTCTTGGTACCTTGATAGTATTCAAAGTAGGTAATTCGTTCAGGAACTGCTTCCATTCCTGTTCCTCCCGCCTAGGCAATGGCGTATCCCAACCTGTCTTTAATAACCATAGGCTCTGCATCAAGATTTTGGCAGTCACGGAGGAGAGCCATCCTAACGGGTCGAAGATCTTGGCTGTCTTGCTGAGCACTGCTCGTTTGGTACTCCCTGTCGTCCCGGCATCTGGGGCTACTATCACCCGAAAAAGGTCAGAATCAGGCGACCATTGAATACCGAGGGCGGAGTGGAAATCAGCGGGTGGGTTCCACGACGTAGCAGTAATTCCTTCAGTTCCGAGGTCTTGGAGGATAGCGCTGCTGTTGGAAGCCCACTTCCTGAGTCGAAAACCGCCCGCCGTAGAGTTTGCGTCGAATGTTACTGGCTTCCTCGATGGTGGAGGCCCCGGTGAGGACGTCGTCCATGTAGACATCGCGAAGCAGTGTCTCCCCCCCCTCCCAACGGTAGACGCGGGGCCTCGTCTTCGGCCAATTGATGTAGACAGCGGATAGCCAGGTAAGATGCACAGGCGAGCCCGTATGTCACGGTGCAAAGTTCGTAGTCGACCGCCTTATCATCCTTGTCCGTCGTCCACAGAATGCGTTGCCATCGTCGGTCGTCGGGATGAACTAATATCTGGCGGTACATTTTTTCCACGTCGGCGGTGAAGACCACGGCGTGCTGGCACCAACGAAGAAGTACGTCTGCCAAAACTGGTAGCAGGTTCGGTCCGCTGTGAAGGTAGTCGTTAAGAGACTTACCGTTCGCCGTGCGTAGTGAACCATTGAACACCACTCGCAGCTTGGTGGTAGTGCTGCTGGTCTTATAGACTCCGTGATGGGGTAAGTAGAAGGATTGATTACTGTCGGTGGATTGACAGCGGTTCATGTAACCCAGGTGTTCATACTCTTTCATGAATTCGTGGTAGGCTTGACGAAATTCTTCGGAGCGTCCGAATCTGCATTGCATCGCCTGCAGAGTCCGTGTCGCAGCTAGTCGAGAACCGCCGACTTCTGGTATAGTTGCAAAAGGTAGCCGGACGACAAATCTACCGTCTTGGGAACGCCGGTAAGTGTTGCGGAAGTGCTCCTCGCACTGCAGGTCCGTAGGAGTAGGAGAAATGCGGACACTGACCTCTTCCTGTTCCCAAAAGCGTCTTAGAGCTGAGGCCAGTGCGTGGTCAACGGAACAATATAGCGCGCGTCGCTCCTCGCGTCCGACTGTATGTCCGTTCTGGGTGTTCCCGGTACCTCCTGTCAAGATCCAACCAAAGGCAGTGTCCTGGGCTACAGGCGACTGCAGACTTCCCCTTCGGACTCCGGTGCGCAGCAGCAGGCCGTACAGGTCAGCACCTAGGAGGAGGTCGATCGGGTCAGCGTGTTGGTAACGTGGAGGTTATCGTTAACCCTCTTTTCCTCGCCGATCAAGACTCCAACACTCGGTGCCAAAGGATCAGCTATCGCTTCGATCAAGAGTTACGGCTTTTCAACGGTAACCGTTGAAAAACAGCTAGAGAAATCCTGGTGACGTCTTCTTCTTTGTCTGATTTTTATGAAATACGCTTTCGAAGTCGGATCTTGCATAAATATTTACTACCTAGTCGCTCGTCAATTTTTTCGAATACTTTGCGGCACTTATTCTGGAGGATTTTTTCGTAACAAATTAAGAAAATCTATTTCTTTTATCTCGCATATATCGAGAGTACATTTCAATTTAGATATTTCTTTAACGATCTCGACTTGATAAATGACATTTAAGAACATGTTGTAATAGGTTTTATTAGTTATTTCTCGTCTTACTGTGACTTGCAAATGTATGCATACGTTTATGTAAATAATTCTTGTTCCGTTTTAGTTCTAAAAAAGTATTATATAGTTAGTACTTTATTAAAAAAAAAATGAAAACAATTGCGAGAAACTACAATATCCGTCACATGACTTTGTTCAGATTTATCGGATATAGCTAAAAAGAGAATCGTCTTTAATGAGCATGAAGGAACTGTTCATCTATTTATTTTGGTCTTTTTCCACAAGAAGCCAATTGCTTTCTAAACGACCTAACATTTCTACATGGTTTTACATGTTTCTTCAAAATCGACTCGCTGGGAAAGATTCGTAGAACTCGCTGTATCTTTCTCATGAGCTGTATATTTTGCGTTCCCGCGACATTTTTCTTCCGCTGGAGAAAAAAGCGGACGCCGAGCGTAGACCATGAGTTAGTGGTAGTCGACGGGCTCCGATGTCGTAGTATTTTTCCGTTGAAATTAATGGTGGAACCGGGGGTTTATCGTAACGTATTCGACGTCGTGGGAGGGTACAAACAGCGCCGTTACCGATACGAATGGCCGGTGCGGTGGATCGCTTAGAGACCATGTAGTCCGACACATTCCTCCGCACGAACAGCTACGAGCCTTGTAGAACGGAAGTCCCGCCATTGTCCCTGTAATAGCCGCTTTCTTGAATCTACGTAATACAACTAAACGATGTTCGCGATTCTCTATTTAACCACAAGATTAAAATTGATCGTTTACAATAATCTACCAGGTAAAAAACCAAAATAGAAAAAGAATTTTTCTATTAATTCTTTTCTATCTAAAGAAAAAACTTTGGACTGAACTATTTTTCACGTACCAAATAGTTTACAAGTAATTTAGGTGGCACACTCAGCTGAATCGCCCTGCGCACTATGGGGTACTTGGCCGATCTAGCTGGCCAAAAGTCGATTTTGTCAAACTCATCCCAGGTAAAAATGAGTTGTTGGGGTTTTTTCCTGATTTGGTATTTGGCATTTGGAGATGTAATCGCTTGAAGTTTAGTCATTTAGTACAGTGCTTGTGCCTTTCGCCGTGTCGTCCGTATCAGCAACGTTTGAAGTGAAATATTTTTTGTCACGAAAGCTATTTTAAGAAAACCGATGATGGACAGAGTTGTAGCAGGTATGTGTGTGTATTTCACAAAATTTTAATCGGATGTGCATTTAAATAAAATAACGGTTATTGAAAAAAGTCAATTTGAAGGCAGTTTTAATCTCGAAGTTCATACAATCGGAAGGAATTAGTTGTACTTCCGGGTCCGTCCCGGTAATGTTTGTTTAACCACTGTAAAGTAGAAGGTTCCAGCTTCATTTTCGTCTAAAAAAAGGTTGCAGAAGTTTGCAGATGCACAAGTTATCGTTAAAATAAGATTTTGTAGACGTGAATGATATTTTTTAAAGTTATGTTTTACCTGATTTAACATCTTTATTTATTATTGTAGGGACATCTAATGTTAAAATATGTACACGGAGGCAAATATGGCGCGTTATGCAACAATTACAAAATGCCAATATGAATGCAAAGTTGTCCTATGCTGAGGACTACTTGTGTGGTCAGGAGGACTATTCTAATGAAGAAAAAGAAGAAATTCGCATCAAATTTTCCCATATGAAGTCGGAAATAAAGCATAGATGGATGGCAGCAGCTAGAGAAGAAGAGACTTTTTTAAAAAAAAATCGCAGTTGGCTAGACAAAACTTTTGAACTGCCACGCGTTGTAGTGAGACCGGTCATCGAAGCAGTCGTTCGATGAATTAAGCGAAAGAAGCAAAAGAAGACGGACTGAAAATTTACGAAGTGAAGAAGGTACAGAACGTCTAATTTTTGCCACAAAACAGAAATTGCAAGCTGAGATACGCGCGGGTTTTCTCCCTCATTAAAGAAATACGGAGTTTCCCTTAATAAACCATGGGTAGCCCTCATAGACATGGAAAACATGACTGCCAGCAAAATTAATCATTCGAAACTGTGATCTTTATAATACAGCGAAACTTTCTTCGAAACACTATGAGATGTTGCATTAATTTAAGTTGTATTAGTTATTATCATAACTCATCGACCTATACACAAAGCTTACATCTCCCCTCCGCAAGATGCTTAATTTTCATCTGGAGATGCAAATTTAGCGTTTTTTTTTTTTTTTTTTTTTTTACCATAGATCAGTAGACACAGGTGTGAGCTTTGTGATATGATACAAACCAAGTGATCTTTTTTTATGACCCGTGTTTATTTTATAAATTGAATCTGATACTTTCTCCATTATTTCAAAAGGGCCAATTCTGATTTCATCCATTTTTTTCCTGTTCAATTTATTTCCATTAACCACGTAAACTAAATCTCCTTCTTTGAAATTATACTGTGTTCTGTTTTTATCAAATATAGATTTGTTATAATCATGTGACTTTTTTGTTTTGAGCAGTGCTATTCTTCTATCTTGTTCCAAATTCTTCGTATCTTTATTTTTCTCTTTTAATTCATAACTATGTAACATGTCAGTAGATTCTCCACTTAGCAGGTATTTTGGTGAAAAACCTGTAATTGTGTGATTTGTTTCGTTATATTTATTTGCACATTCTTCTGCTATTTTGGACCATGCTGGTTTTTTTTCTTTCTCATTTAGTTTACAGCGTATTCTATTTACCAGCGTCTGATTTAATCTTTCGTTTAACCCGTTAGAGAAAGGTGCATATACTGCTATAAAAATCAATTGTATATTTCGATTTTCAAGGTAATTTTTGAATTCGTTTGAATTTAGAGCCGGATATTGATCTGAGAGCAGTATTTCAATCGTGTTATCCTTTGAAACCTTCTCAATCAGTTTTATGAGGTCTTGAGCGTTTTGATTTTTCGAGCATGAGATGTATGTAAATCTTGTGAAATGGTCCACTAATAGATGTAGGTATTTCTTTGTTGATCTTCGACCCCCAAATTCACCAACTGTGTCTAAAGACATTATTTGGAAGGGTTTTTCAGATGGACCTAATTGTGACATTAGACCATATTTTCTGTTTGTTCTTGTTTTATTTTTTATGCAAACTTCACAGTTTTTACATATCATTTTAATGTTTTTCATTATATTCTGTGCCGTGTAAAAAGGTTTTACCTTAGCTTCTATCTGATTTATTCCTATGTGACAGTAGTTTTCGTGAATTTTCTTCAGCACAATTTTACTATATTCTTCACTTAATATTATTTTTTTTCTTTTTCTTTTATCTTCTTTGTAGTAGATTAACTGTTAACTGTTTGTTTTGTGCTTGATCACTTTTTATATCTTCCAGACTAATAATATTTATCGTCTTCAGGTTATCTTCGTTATTTTCGTGATCTTCAAAAACTGGATGTCTGCTGAGGCAGTCTGCTTCTATATTCGTTTTTCCTGGGTTGTACTTTATTATAAAGTTATATTGGGACAGATAGTGAATTATATCCCCTAATTCATCATCTGTTCTGTTTTTAACATTTAGCTTTTCTAGTGGTTTATGATCTGTATATACCATGAAAGGGTTCCCCAGTAACCAATGTTGCCAGAATTTCAGACTTTCTTTTATGGCTAAACATTCCAAAAAAATGGCTTTTTTCTTTCTTTGAGATTCGTTCAGCTTTTTTGAAAAGTAAGCTACAGGTTTCAGCTCTCCATTTAATTGGGTTTGTTTTAGAACAGCTCCTAAACCATGTATGCTGGCATCCGTATAAATAACTGTCGGTAACTTTGGATCAAAAATTGCAAGATTTGGTCTAGAACAGAGATGACTTTTTATTATTTCAAATGCTTCTTGGCATTCATTTGACCAATAAAATTTTGTATCTTTACGGAGTAGATTGTGTAGAGGCTCAAGTATTATTGTAACATTTGGGATATATTTTCCATGAAAATTAATTTTTCCTAAAAACTGTCTTACGTGTTTTTTGTTTTGTGGAGTTGGAAATTCTCTTATAGATTTTAAGTTATCTTTTAGAGGTGTAATTGTGTTATCTTTTATTAGGTGTCCTAAGTATTTTACTGAATTTGATGCAAATTTGCACTTTGTGAATTTTAGTCTAAGTCCTTCTTTTTTGATAGCGTCCAGCAATCTTCTAATATGTACTATATGCTCAGCAAATGTTCTTGAGAAAATTAATATATCGTCAATATAATTTACTGCAAATCCAGATAGACCATATTTTTTTATAATACCTCTTAAAATTCGTTGAAAAATTGCTGGAGACGTCTTTAGGCCAAAAGGAAGGCATGTCCATTGATAATGGCTTTCTTGAGTCACAAATCCTGTTTTTGATCTATCTCGAATTCTTAAAGGTATGGATCAAAAGGCTGAGTTTATGTCTAAAGTTGTAAAATACTTACAGTCAATGGTCTCAGTCATTAGGTCTTCTATTAAAGGAAATGGTTGAGATTGAGGGACTATTATCTTATTTAATTCTCTAAAGTCTATACATAAACGACTTCTTTTCCCTTCATCTCTTTTAAAGGCTAGTGTCACTGGCGCTGCAAAAGGACTATATGACTCCTCAATCAAATTATGTTTTAATAGTTCCGCGATCTGTTTTTCTATCTCAATTCTATCTGTGATTGAACATCTATATGGTCTTTTATAGCAATATTTTTCTGTTTGTAGGTCAATGAATGCTTCATAATTTTTTACTTTGCCTACATCATATTTATCTTTAGCGAAAATCTGTTTGTATTCATTTATTAGGAAGTTTATTTCTTCTCTTTGATCTGAATCTAGGTGTTCAGTGTCAGTAGTAAATCGGTTTGTGTCTATTCCTTCATTAAAATTTACTTCATATTCTTGAATTAATTTTTCTGTCCCCTGTTCTTTTTTTATGATTTTTTTCTTTTTATTCTCTTTTATATTTTCTTTTAGCTTTTTTATATTTAAATTTTCATCATGAGTCAATCCAAAATTTTTTATTGTATCTAGTCCCAATATCATATCGTTATCGAAGTCTTTACTTTCCAATATAAATGCATTTATATTTTTTTCTACGTCCAGTATTTTTGCTTTTAGTGTTATCAATCCCTCAGTTTTTCCCCTACCATTAATCGATTTTAACGTGCTGCTTTGTTGATCTTTTTCTTTGTTTTTTAATTTTATTAATTTAGAATTTATTATTGTAACATTTGAACCAGGATCATAAATTCCTGTAACTTTCAATACGTTGTTTAATAGAACGTCAATTTTGATCAATGGTGGGAAATTCAGTCTTTTTGATCCTCTGTATTAAGTTCAACTTCTAGTATTGAATTTGTAGATATATTTCTATTTTGAATTCTATTTCTTTCTGCTTTGTACCAGCATAGGTTTTCTGGATGGTATCGGTTATTCTTACCTTTTTCTTCACAAATCTTGCATGGTTTTTTATCATTACTTCTTGTTTCCGATTTTGTAATTCTTTTTACATCTTTATTATCCTCTATAATTTTTTTATTCGTTGTTTTTTCGTATCTTCTTAATTCATTAAATAAGTCTTCCGAGTTTTCTAAATCTTCTCTATCGATTTTTTCTCTTACAAATGCCGGTAATCCTACAGCAATCAGATTTATTAAAGATTTTTTATCTATTTCTTTGTTTGTTTCTAATAATAGACGTTCTTTTCTTAAAGCATAATCTAAAAGTGAACTATTCAGAAATCTGTAATTTATTGCATGCATTACTGATGACCATCCTTTATCTGCAAAAGTTTCTAAGAAATTTCCTCTGCAAATTCTCCATTCTGAATTTAGTGTATTTCTTATCAACATAGAACTATGCCAGTCTCTGCAATTATCTTCTAGAAACAATCTCAAAATTTCAATTTTTTCTACGTCTTTTGTAATATTTAATCTGTTACATTCGCTCTCATATGTCGATAACCATTGATTAGCACTGGCGTTCTTACCATTGAATTTCTCAATTACAAATTTCTCGGAAATTTTACTTAAGTTTCAATCCTTCAATTTTGGGTTATCCTCTTTATGTTCAGACAACTTTTCCAAGATCTTTAATAAGTTTTCATCTATTTGTGTTGTTTGAGACATGATTTGTTGTTTTTGGAATGTTTGACTTTCTTCTAATAGGTAGTCTCCTATTGCCATATTTCCACTCTCGTCTTTATAATTACCTAATACTTTTTCACTTAAATTAAACCATACACTTCGTGTTTGTCCACGTTTCTTGAGAGTCGTCGTAACTTTTTTGAACTCAGACAGAGTTGTGAGCTCTGCATGATGTTTTAGCGGCCACAAGTTACTTGGGATAAAAAATTTTTTGTCTTCTTCATTTGTTATCGATGTAATGGCTATAATATTTGATTTGGGGTCTTCCGCTGCAACGACCTCAAACTGGAATTTTAACCTCTCCATAGTGTCGCGTTTCTTGCCCAAACGTGATAATTGTTGATTTATAATATAACTAAGGGCTCCTTTCTTAAGCAAAACACAAAGTTGATTCATCTAAAAATATAGAGTTTTATTATTAATTACATAATAAATAGGTATTGCATACCTCCCACGTGTTGTACTAACCTAAAAATATAGAGAATCAACAATTAAATGTTAGTGCTTCCCTATATTATCTCGCAAGAATTTCTTTATAGAAAATCTGTAGTTGTAGATTTTATAACTTAAAGATTTTTATTTATTTGTTCACTCACGAATTATCAATGTAATTAATTATGAGTTTGAACTGTCATTCTGTCTATCTATCTGTTTACTTTTTCCTAACCTCTCAAGTCCCGCCCTCTCTCGGGCATATATATAACTCACCGACCTATACACAAAGCTTACATATATATTTGTTGTTATTTTTATTGTTTATATTATAGTAATTCGCGCGTATTGTTAAATTAGTCAAAAATAATATTTTCAATAAAATTGTTAATTTTTATTTGTTTATAATTATTTTTTTAAGATAAAATACTATAAATAAGTTAGCAGGTACATTTTAAACGCGTTAAGCAAAAAAAATAATTTTGACCAGCTAGATCGGCCAAGTACCCCATAGTGCTGCGTGTAGATACGCATACGATAATTTGTTTCGCGAGAGGAACATAGATTCTGTGACAACACATGGTTGTTTAATAGACCATCTTTTTGCCGGCAGCATTTTTCCAGCGAAATTGTTACGCGTCCG
>JAQQRV010012536.1:47835-61686 GCA_028455795.1 Lasioglossum marginatum | reverse complement strand
GACCAACTGGTAGTTGACAAAATACGAATGTTCACTCAAAGGGTACTGACAAGTACCACCCATCATTGCAGGGGTATATAAGCCCTTGCATTTCTACTTTCAGGGGCTAGTACTATCATAATCACGAATCGTGTCGCGTCGTGCTGCATCTCGGAAGTCAACTACCAGTGAGATCGGGCTAAAGTTCCCCTTCGAATCAAAAGTTAACCGTATAGATTCCGCGAGTTCGGTGTAAAATCTATTAGGCAGTAATAAGGTTCCTCCGAGTCCCCCGCATTGCCAGTGCGTCAACACCGTGCATCTTAGTTTAGGTAATATCTTCTTTCAACTCTTTCTATTCTAAATTCAAATCCATTCACGACAATTACACAATTGTAATACGAATTCTTACAATCAGAATATATTTGTGTTCTTTGATAATTTCGTGTAAACTCATTAAATCCGTAGTTACTATTCCATAATCCTAATCAAGTAATTGAACGCCCACACGATACAATCTTACCGCTCGGATTGTATCAATTTAGATTATACGTTACGAGGCCTACTAACAATCCTAGCGACTCCCTGATTAACGCCTCAGGTTCGTTCGCGACTTCTCAACCGTTCAAACAAAGATCTGTTCCAACCTAGCGGCTCCCTGATCAACGCATCAGGTTCGTCTGTGCTCTGTTCTAACCTCCTAGTGACTCCCCAATCACGCATTGGGTTCGTTCACGAAGTTTCACCATTCCTAGCGGCTCCCTGATCACGCATCAGGTTCGTCTGCGCACCTCCAATCCTAGAGGCTCCCTGATCTACGCATCAGGTTCGTCCTCGTCGTCTAAAATCCTAGCGGCTCCCTGATTACGCATTGGGTTCGTCCGCGTACCTTAACTAACAAATTGATACCATATTCCTAGGGTAATAACCCTTCGTCGGCCACTTGTGCTGCTCGCGGCCCTGGCTCGTAACACTTTAACGAATCGAAATAAAGAAATAAACATAGTTAAAAGCCATTTTGAAAACACGATGTCACCTGACGACTTCGCCAGTTTAGCCGAATTTGGTTTCGAAGATTTGATTTCAATAAAGCGTAGAAGAAACTCGCCTTTGAGAAATGCAGGATTTAATAATTCTTTTGAAATAAATGGTCTGCCCAATTATAGAGGAAAAAATGTAAATGTCGAAATTAAAGATATTTCTACTTTATTCAATACGCAAAACAAATATGAAAATGTTATGAGACCACCTTCTATATTCGCATTATCTTATTCCACGGACGAAATGAACAAGTTGAGGATTGAACTTATTAACAAATTTATATTATGGCGGGATGAATTCATAGACGCTTTCGAAAAACGTTGTTCAATTTTTGAACTTCACAACGATATGAAACATTTGCTTGAATTTAAAAATATTTACGATTTTCCAAAATGTATTGTAAGATTAACATGGGAATTTTGTGAGTGTGATCCATATTGTGCAAAAGACATCATGAAATCGCAGTCATTTGATGAAACTTGTAAATTTTTTAATCTCGATAAATTATTTTCTAATGTCGTCGATAACGATTGCAACTATCTTCGATCAAAATATTTCAATAATATGAAAGTTGACATACCCGAAATAAAGTTTTCAGTATTGAGAAACTACGTTCCAAGCTTGTATAATGGATGTATTAATCGTTATGACGACCCAGAAGTTCAACTATGCCTTTTAAACGAAATAAACTTTAAATGTAAAAAAGATGACGTATGCAGGGATTCAAAAGTTACAAGATCGTTCGATTGTAGAGCTATAAAAAAAGTAAAAGATTTAAAGATTTTTCAAAATATTGTTTATTTCCCAAACCATTTCTACTCCCAAGAACGATTTACACGCTCGATAAATAAAACAGAATATCTTGTATCTAAATTATCAGATAATCAAAAAAGCATTTTACTTAATATAAAAAAATATGAAGATCAAAACGCCGAAAACTCTGCGATGCAAAGATATAAGAATTTTCCGAGTATAATTCCCATAACCTTGTTGATAATATGTTTTTATTTTATTAAGACGAAGTTATGTAATTTAACTTCCGTATGTGTATTTACGGCTGCATTTATTTTGTTGTTACAACTAAATTAAAAATTATAATTTTCAAAATTATATAATTAATTTATAATTAATTTTAAATTAATACAATTTAAAAGTTAAATATAAAAGAATGGGCGCTACTTAAAAAAACGCACCCCCCTAAAAAAAGGTTTTTTAAAAAAGATTAAATCTACATATTTTTAAAAAGTAAACAATTTTTTTTAAGGTGGGTGCGTTTTTTTAAGTAAAGGTATTTTTCACCGTGTTAAAAATTTTTGTTTATCCCTAATTAAATGAACAGGATGATGGACGAGATTTCTAGCTTTAACCCATACCACCCAATCTTCACAGACAATGATAAGGCGATAGAATATATGGAAAACCATCTATTAATCATGCCTGTAATCCCATGCATTGCAGAACAATGTATGGGGGTGATGAATATCTGCAATGATCAAAAGTATTCCGATAAAAAGGGGTATCGTTGTAATAAGAAAAAATGTAAAAGGACATGTTCGTTGAAGCGAGGAACTAAATTTTACTCCCTAACAGTAGACTTCAAGAATATCTTGAGGTGCATATTCTGTTGGGTATATTCGTACAGTAATTATCAGGCCATAAATATGTGTGAAGTATCAGAACCTACATACATTAAATTTAAGGTGATAGTAATGGACGTTATAGATTCAACAACCACAGAGCCAGAAAAAATAGGTGGAGAGGGTGTGCGTGTGCAGATTGATGAGACTGCCATCTGTAATGGAATTATAATTCGCGATCCTTCGAACGCTTATGATTTCATTTCAGGAATACAGTGGATAGTTGGAGGGGTGGTAGAAGGAAATTGCAGAGAGTTCTTTGTTAAGCTGGTGCCCAATAGACAATGGGATACTATGCTTGAGATATTTAAAGAAAATATAGAAGTGGGTTCCGATATTATAACTGACGGATACCCCTCATACCCCAGGGCAGTTGAGGAATTTGGTTCCTGTCACGAAGTAGTTAATCATACAATTGGTTTTGTAAATGCTACTGGAGGGATTACTAACTAGATAGAAAACCTATGGTCTCATATGAAACAAGACTATAGGAGCAGAGGTGGTGTTATTCATGACAGAATTCCATTGTGGCTAGAAGAATTTGCCTGGAAAAAAGAAATATTGAATATTCCAATCCATTTACCGTAAGATTAGCTTTTGTGCAGCTTATTCTCAAGTTTTCTATGCTTAAATAAATAATTCTATTGTCATTTAATTTTAATTTTTTTCTTTTTTAGGGCTAAAATAAATATTATTTAAATAGATTTTATTGGCCCTTTTACAATTCTCCCCGGGGGTGCGTTTTTTTAAGTAGCGCCAAAGAATGAATACTTTATCTACCAAATAGTCAAATAAACAAAAATTAGATTTTGTATTGAATTTTCATATATCGTTTTTTAAATAGTGCTCAAATAATTTATAAATCGAAAATTAAATCAATTCTTGTATGTAAAATGTAATAATCAAGGCTTGATTTCTAGATCTGAATCGAGGTATACACGCTTTTTGCCACGAATAACAAATAACCATGTACGCTTGATTGTATGGCTTTCAATTATTTTATGGCAGCATTGCAGCTGGTTGGATTCTGTAGAATAGAAAAGAAATATCGCCTGTTATGAAGATGTTTAGCTTTAATTACTAGTTTTGTTTTATATCATTTAAATGAATTTTAAAGGGGTTTTTATTACATTAAAACGGGGTTGACGCTCATATCTTACTCTTATTCTGTTGTTACATCATCTACTACTATTATTTTTTTCATGATAAATCTGTCTAATTTTTCCTAAAAATTCAAATAGTATCGGTTTTTTTAAAAATGAAATAAAGAAATTAGATATCGTAGAATTATAAAGAGCTGTTGATTGTCATTTAAAAAAAGATATAAATTTATGACTTAAAATAAAATATATCATAAATCAAAATTTAAAGAAAAATGAATTGAGATCGCTAAAAAAGAGGGTATACTGGTGTCTCCCCGTACCTCCCTGAATCAAGCACTGCTTTGTTCAGGTTTCATTTACAAGTTTTAGTTGATTTTATAACAATATATTTTTAAAAATATCACTTCATTTTTATCTAAAATACTCGGAAATAACTATAGTTGTAATGTTTACTTTCTTGTTATCTTTCTATTAAACTCTGTCCAAACATAAAAATTGGTGTATCTTTAACGTCTGCAGCTTTAATTGTCTAAAATGGGCATTTTCATTAAAGAAGTCCATTTTGTTTTTATCAGTCGTCGTAGTAACAAGTTATAATGTCCAAAACATATTAAATACGATCTTTTAAGCCTTTTTAAGGTAATTTCTAAGTTTGCCCGTACAATTTAATTGTTTAAAGTAAAAAAATAATAGAAAATGTATATTTTTTATATTTTAAACGCTTCATATGATTTATATTATTATGTTAAATGAATATGCAAATACCTAATTTTATTAAAGCTTTATAAAGTCTTCTAAGATAATGGATTTATGTAATACAAGTTAAGAAAAGAGATAAATCGATTTATGCATTCAATATCATTTATAACCTTTGTCAAAAAATGGCGTTAAAAATCGATCTAATTTTTTTATTGATGTGATAGCATTTAATGTTACGAAAAAATTATATTTAAAGATTTCTATTCGATAAAAAAAATCTTTATATTCACTTAAAATCAAGTCAGTTTCAGGGCTTTTTTGTAAATATAACTCATGAATGGGGTTTATTTCAACATTCTTTCCTGGGCATATGGAAAAAGCCTGAAATCAATTTTTTTTCATAAAAATTTAAAAGTTAAAATCCCTAGGGGGTCCGACCCTCCTTACTTCTCCTACAAAAAAAGTCCTTGTAAGTTTGTTTTAATACAGTTTAAAACTATTAATTTATACCATTTGAAATTTATCATAATTTTAATTGTTTTATATCAAAAAAGCAACCACTATATTTGAAACAGACGAGTTTAAATTTCTTTAAAAGTTCAATTATTACAATTTTTTATTTAACAGCAATTTAATAAATTTAATTTACGATATATTAATCTAATTAAAAAAAAGCTATAAAATACACAACATACAATTCTTTTAATAATAATAAACTTAAATATATTCATAATTTGTAATAAAATATTAATAGAAAGATAATTAAATTCATTATTTCAATTTTTATAAATTTAATTTAGGGGTTTAATATCAAGACTTTTTATGGCACATAGTACGAAAATTTTAAAAAAATACAAATTACTGCTAATACATGATTTTATTTATTATTCTCTACTAATTATTATCTTAGATCGATGATAAATTAAATTTAGTTTATTTTTTAATGAATTAACGAATAAAAAGATTGAATTTTATTCCCCTATGGCTTTTGGAATAAATCAAATAATATTCTCTCGTTTAAAAATCGAAGAGATCAAAGATAAAAATAGTTTTTTAAAACGATTTAGCACTAAAGATAATGAATCTTTATCAAGTTTGAATGTCTCAAATACATATTAATTCTGATGAGAGGAAGATAGATTTGACAAAAAGTACTTTACCTAATATTTCGACCCCGTTAAAATCAAAAGAGAAAAGTCAATCTCGTGATGATTTCTGTACATCCAGGTCGTTTAATTGTGTCTAATAAGCATTCACACAACACTTCTAAGAATTTAAAAAATTCAAGTAAAATTGCAAACGTAACTGTGGGTATACATTTTCCCACGAAAATTAATAATCTTCAAATCCCAATGTTAAAAAAAATGTTACTAACCAGCCGAAAATTATTATTGATGGGATAATTGCATCTATTAATCCTCTATTACGTATGCGGACGCTATCGTTGGCGACTCTTGACCCTTCCGGAGATATGTGTCGAAACAGAGGGCTTATTTAGAAGAAACAAAGGGCTCATTCTAAAATCAATTCATACTGGGCTCCTCAAGCAATGCAGCGAGTTGCATAATTTCCAAGAATCCGATCTAATCAGTACCTCCCATTCTCGCCTGGGCCGATTTTGCCACTATATAAGAGCATCGAATTCCCTTCGAAGCGTGCATTGATCTAGAGAGATTCACCTATACGCGTCGAGTTCACGTATTAGAATTCAGAGCAAGACAGGGTAGAAGTTCCCTATCGAGTCAAAACGGTACGTCCACGAATTAGGGATCTTGATTTAGACTGCCCCCGCACTCCTCGTTGCGTAAACACTGAGAGGTTAGATCGCGACAAGTCACACTAAACACTTGTATTTCCTAATCGTAATTAAGATTATATAATTGTGTGCTAACCTTATTCGTTAGTTCATTTCAATCACGTTTTCCTTATTCCATTCACCAGTCGCTAGTTCCACGACGATATACCTTTGCCGCTCAAGGTGTATCACATTAAATCCGATAAATTACGAGTCAGCGGAACCACGACCCTATCCTTAATACGTGGCAACCTGGTGGTGAAAGAGACACCGGCAAGTCCTTGTGAAACCGACAGTGGCGACCTGGTGGTGAAAGAGATACCGGCAAGTCCACTTTACCCCACTTCCACACACGAAGCGACCCGGTGGTGAAAGAGACACCGGCTAGTCCTACGTGCCCTAAAGGTGGCAACCCGGTGGTGAAAGAGACACCGGCGAGTCCATTCTCGTGTTCCACACGAGGCGACCCGTTGGTGAAAGAGACAACGGCTAGTCCTACGTGTACCTTCCTACCTTAACCCAACATTCTCTTAAAAAAACCTAAACTCCCCTCGGTTTCCGCTCGCTGCCTTGGCTCGTAACACCTCAAAGGGCAGTAAGAAATCATAAAAAAAATATGAATGCAGTTATTGATGTAGTTGCAACAGTTAGCTCAAAAATTAAAAATTTAACCCGGGAGGATGCAAAAAAGATCATTTCATTTGCCCCACATATTTATTTAAAGCCTCAAAGAATTAATTCCGATCTACAACATCCTTTTTCTGCGAACTCTGGAGATGAAGAATTTTCTGATTTGGGGGAATTTAATTTTGAAAATTTAGTTTCAATAATTTAACAAAAAAACAATATTTCGGCAAATTCCACCTCTGAAAAATTACTGGAAAAAAAATTTTATAATTCAGGGAAATTAAGAGAAAACGTTTCAACTATTTTCAATAATAAACACAAATATGAAAATGTGTTAAAACCACCTTTGATTTCGACTCGCAAGATCGATAATTATCGATCGACTATAACGTAACAAAAAACGCTTTTAAAAGTAAATTTATACAATGGCGTGATCTTTATACAAGGTCATTTATAAATAGATGTAAAGTTTTTAGTCCAAGCGCGAACATTGCGAACGTCATTGAATTAAAAAATATACAAGATTTTCCAAAATGTATAGTAAGACTTACCTGGGAATTTTGTGAATGTGATCCAGACTGTGCAAAAGACATTATGGCGTCTCAAGCATTTGACGAAACTTGTGATTACTTCGACCTGGATAAAATATATTCTAATGTTGTCAATAATGATTGCAACTACCTTCGTGTTAAATATTTTAATAATATGAACGTCAAAATTTCTGAAAAACAATTTGAAATACAAAGGTTGTACTTACCAAGTTTATACAATGCTTGTGTAAATTATGATAATAATCCAGACAGCCAAATTTGTTTGTTAAATGAAATGAATTTTAATTGTAAAATGAATAAACCGTGTGTAGATAGTAAAAAAATAAGGCCCTATGATTGTAGCATAGCAGAAAAAATTAAACAATTCAATATTGTACAAAACATTATCTATTATCCGAGTCATCTGTATAGGCAAAAAAGAGTTAAGAAATCAATAAAAAGTACAGACTGCGATGAAATTCCCAAATCGGTAAGTCTATTTAGTTTTCAAGAAGAAGTCGAACAAATTGAACACATTAGCGAAAACATTATTGAAAATTCAGCTATAAAAAATCAAGCAAGAATTGGATGCATAATTCCGATTATGTTGCTAATAATTTGGTGTGTTAATTCGAGAAAACATACTGGTTTAAAAAACTTTGTTTCTATTTTTATCATTGCTTGTACTTTATTGTTTTATCTATATTAAAATTTGCATTATTTAAAATGAATTTTTTAAATTAAATTTCTCAATGTTTAAAATACTATTTTATTTGAAATTGAAGATTTCTTCTACGATTAAAGATAATGCCTTTTTGGATTACATAAAATAGTTAACTTATTAGTTTTCTAATTTTATGTTATTTTCGAAGTTTAAATCATTTTTCATATCTTGAATTATACTAACTTTTGGCAGCGGCTAGACATTGTGCCAGGGGTGTGTCCCAAAAACTTGTTAGTGTTTTTACGCAGTCCTGGCTTTTTACAGTTTTTAAAAGGTAAATTAATTTTATTTGAAATTAGAAATTATACTACACTTTATATGTTTTAATAGCGATATTGATTAACTAAAACTCACGATTTATGAAAAAGAATATTTTAGTTACTTTTATTATTTGAAACACCACAATAAATTTACTTTTAATTGTTGGTGAGGAGCAAAAGAACTATAGACACTCGCGTACAGTAAGAAACGTAATGCACAAATGTACGTATATTTTAAATGAGAAACTGAATTACAGGAGAAAGCAAAAGGCGACGCGACAGACGAGCTGTTTCCATAAAGACTTCGTTTGTAGGTAGAAGAGGAATAGAAGAAGAAAGTATCCGATGTATATATATATATATATATATATATATATATATATATACATATATATATACAATGCGCGTTACTGAGCGCGTCTATTTATGCGCCATCCGTCGAACGACCTGTCAGTCATTGCATCAATCGATCTGGATCCTTTGGCTACCAGATCGATAAAGTAGTTTACTCCTATTTCTTTGGATATTACTTTGGACGCTGATATTTCCTAACATTAATTATCCTGCTGGTTTATTCACTGGTTATAATGAAAAATTAATAAAGGTCTCTTTTTTGTACGTAAAAAAAGGTAAGAATATTAAATTGAAATTTTAAGGATAATACTAATGCAAAGTAATTTTAAATTTTGTTGTATTAAAATAGTATTTTAATGTATAAAGTTTACTTTTTAAATCTTTTACTTTATATCTATCCAAAAGTGTGCGGTTTTAACAGCAAACATCATTTCGTTCGATTTTTTAATAAAGTGGTCATAATTAAACTCGTTCATTCAAATAAAAAATAAATTTAATATTCTAAAATAATCTATCATTAAATGAGGTATATCTAAGAGTATAATTTTTATCTTAAAAAGACTATGGTATGCTAAATCCAAAACACCTAAGTAAAAATTTTAAACATCTGCGAAATTCTAAACATGTTTTTTTAACTTAAAGGCTTTTTTAACCATAAATGTGTAAAATTTTTAAACACTCCCATGGTTAAGGAACAGCGAAAAAGAACCCCACATCACTAAGAACAAAAAGGCAGATAGTCAAATCACATAGAAAGGACACAGATAGTTCGCAAGATTCCATCAGTAGAAAATTTAAAATACCTATAGTCATGATAAAAAGTTCATTAAGTCAAGGTGATGAATTATTAGATATGGAAAACGATGACATTGCACTGGATGGTCATTACATCAAAAGAAAAGCAACTAATTGCTTATTAAATATCGATGATTTTATTATGAAATGTATTTGTAAAATTCGTAAGAAAGAAGCTAATCTAAACCGTGAACGCATCATTGGATTAGTGAATAAATATAAAGAAGAAAATATATTATGCTATATAAATATTACAAACTATTTTCTTCGCCAATTTAAAAAAAGAAATAACATAGAATGTAAAAATATATCTGGAGAATCAAAGTCAGCTGTAACTGAAAAAAATTTGGATTTTTTCGAAGAATACGAGCATGTAGGAATTGACTATTTCGAAGAAGATATTTTTAATCTTGACGAAACCAGCCTTCTCATTAAAAATTCAAAAGGAGGAGCTAAATTTTGAAAGGCAGGATGAAAAAAAAAGTGAATAAAGATTGATAAAACTAACATTAATGCTCGTTTTATTAGACACGATGAAGAATTAATGCCCTTAAAAAAAGTAAAAATTCCCGCGCTTTAAAAGAATATAAGCCTGAAATTTATGATATTATATATTCGAATAATCAAAGCTCATGAATGACAAAGGATATACAGTGCCACTCTAAAAATGCATATTGAAATTTGAGCATATAGATAAAATTAAACGAAAATATATTCTTTTAACATGATTTTCTATGTCTTTATATAAATTGCACTTTTCAGAATTCTGTAAAAATTAAGATCCATAATCAAAAATTGGTTAAATGCCTGCTCATAAAAAACGGATATTTATTTTTTAAAAAGAAGTGTTACCTCCTCTGGCATCTATAACTTCTCTGCATCGGTTAGCCATACTTAATACAAGCTTTTTGAGAAATTTGGTGTCTAATTTCTGCCATTCTTTTTTGCATATTTCTCCCAGCTCAGTTAATTTTTTTGAGTTTCTTTTAGAGACATTTTATTTAAAAACATACCATAAATTCTCAATTGTATTATGAGCAAGCCAATCCCATACGTCAATGTTATTTTAGAAATCACTCTGTGGCATACTTAGAATCATTATCTTGCTGAAAAATAAAATCTTATAAGTAAAATGTCTTAATGCTCTTCTTAAGAGCACTGTTAAAAATCCTTGTGTAGACATATATGTCCATTATACCTTCGAGTATGTACCTTTTTGTTAATAATGGCTTTGGGCAAGCAATTTTACCCTATAAGCCCATTTTAGTTAAAATTCTTAGGAAAGAAGTAGAGAAAATCTTTTTATTTCTATCTTTTTCAATGCTTTATGCTAGATTAGTGGAACCTATTCTGGGATTAATTTTAATTACTTTTTCTAAGTATTCTAAATCCCACTTATCAAGTGAGTTTTTCCTTCCAGAGCCAATATTTCTCGAAACACTACTAATTTCTTTAGCCTTTTGAAGCCACACGAAAAATTGTTGACTGACTTGCTGAATACATTTTTGCAACGTCGGCTTGTTTTTTCCCTGTGCTCAGTAGATCTTTAATTTCAGATTTTTCTTCATTTGTGGGCTGAGGAATAATTAGATGTTTAGTCAAAATAGTATTTATAGTTTTTGATTTCTAAAAAGGCGAGAATTTTTTTTTAGCAGCCTTTTTGATTTTTCCTTGAAAAGTCCAAAAAATAAAGAATATTAATGATAGTGAAAATATTAATATAAATTTAAAGTTTATTTCAGCCATTTTTGTCGCCTCATAAAGTTACAGATCTTAATAAAACATCGACTTTTTTACTATGCATTTTTTATAAGTGCTACTGTATCATCTAAAATGGAATCACTAGATTTCAGAGTATCAAGGCACGCAGGTGCTATTATTTCAGTACTGGCTGCATCGACGTCCAAGAAATCCCGATAATAAGCTTATGTAACTGCCTGAGCTACTAACTTTTTCCTTCTAAAAGTTTTCATCAGATCATTGTATTCTGTTTTAATACAGATCTTTTTAGATTACTGCCTAATCTTTTGCTATTTTACTTCGGAATTCATTTATTTCATGACCGTCGTTTCTTTTTTCATAAAACTGTTTTTTCATATCTTCTGTATTCCTCTCTGCAATCAATCTTTAAATTTGTTCCCTCATTACTTTCGATATTTTTTTGGAATAATTATTTGTAAAAAGTATTTATACCCATGTGATTTTTTTTCTGATGTGTTGAAAAAATCCCATGGGTAGCATTTTTCCAATAAGTAAAAAACATACAGAAAAATTATATAAAATCCATAGGTTTTTTTTTTATATTTCGGATGTGTTGAATATTTATAGTATTTTGTTATATAACCCTTAACTTACAATTATCTTTTTAACAGGATGAAACATAATATTTTATTTTTTAAATATCAAGGAAGTCTAGAACTAAGTTTTTTTCTATAATTTAAAGACAAAATACTTTATCCCATTCCTTCCAACTTTAAAATTTGTAGCTTAAAGTAAAAATAACATGGGTAGAAAATCATACACATTCTTAAAGAGCTTTAAATACAAAAATATTGCGATGTTAAATTTTAATTCGTTTTAAAAACGAGACATGGTTTCTGAGTTAAAATCAGCTAAATGTTTTATGCAAATTCTTCTAGTTTATTCGTATTTTAAACCTTGATTTTTTAGACAATTAAGAATTTAAATATTTATTTGTATGTGAAATTATTATGAAGTGATTTATGCATTATTTAAACATTTTGCCGACAAATACCCATTTTTAATAGAATTATAGTAAAAAAAAAAACAATAAAATTTCTTTATTTGTGATATTATATTGAGGTAGAATTTTTAGAAAATTTTAACGTCTTCTAAATAATTGCTAAATCTTAAGACAATAATTTTGGAGTAGAAATTTTGTTAATTCCATAAGTTTTTTACTTAGTTAATAGAAAAAGCGATTAAGATTTTTAATTTGCTTCTTTTTTTATTTTAAAGAAATTGAATTATTTTCCTAAATGTTACATGAAATATTTTAATCGAAAAGACTGTCTCCAATGGAAAGACTCAAAAGCAATATTGAAATTCCAATTTTAAGACTGTTTTGTCTTTTAATCATCAAATAACCAGATAAGAAAGAAATTAAAATTGAAATTGTAACTATTGGAATAGGAAAGTTTAAACAAACTTCTGTATTTTCCTCGTTTTTTATAGATTTACTGATATAATTAAATTTAAAGTTTGTAGAATCCTTCTCATTATTATTATCTTTAAATATTAAATCACAGACCTCGGACAGACCTCTTTCTTTCATTGTAATTATCTTTAAAAAACTTAAATTTTAACGTATTTCCAATTAATTCGATTTGATTTTTAAAGTTCAGATTTTTACAATTCAAATCGGAGTAATTTATCATTAGAGGTTCCATACATTTAACATCATTCATACATGCTTAATATTCCATCATAAATTTTAAATTTAATACGTCGCAAATTCTTGTTCTCATTTCTATTTACAACTTTAGAATCAAATACAGTAAAATTCAGAAAATTACAGTTAATATATCGAGTATCAAGATATAAGTTATTTACATCATACGTAAAACATTCTTTATTAATACTGGTTTTCCATATAGAGTTCGTAAAACAAGTGCCATCGCAGTTACATATTCTTTTTGTTAAACTTATCATACACTTTGGAGTATTTTTTATTGATAAATCAGTTAAAATTTTATTTTCAATGTTTTCTGTTTCTGCCTCACGCTCGATGCATCTCTCAAAGGTTTCTTTGACAAAATTATCCCTCCACGTTTCAAATTCGTCTTTATTTAATTCCACATTCTGTCTATCTGAACATATACAAGTTTGATTAGTACTAGTATTCATTTTCCCCTTCAGAAATATTAAATAAATAGTTTATTTATAAAATTAATTAACTAATATATGAAAATATTAATTTTTATAATAAAAAAATGTCTTTTCTATTAGAATTAAAGATGTAAAAAAATACTAATGATATGTTACGAGCCAAGGTTTTGGCAGCGAGCGGAAACAGAGGGGAGTTTAGGTTTTTAAGAAAATGTTGGGTTAAGGTAGGAAGGTACACGTAGGACTAGCCGTTGTCTCTTTCACCAACGGGTCGCCTCGTGTGGAACACGGGAGTGGACTCGCCGGTGTCTCTTTCACCACCGGGTTGCCACCTTTAGGGCACGTAGGACTAGCCGGTGTCTCTTTCACCACCGGGTCGCTTCGTGTGTGGAAGTAGGGTAAAGTGGACTTGCCGGTGTCTCTTTCATCACCAGGTCGCCACTGTCGGTTTCACAAGG
>JAQQRV010012536.1:30910-47735 GCA_028455795.1 Lasioglossum marginatum | reverse complement strand
TTTAGGGCACGTAGGACTAGCCGGTGTCTCTTTCACCACCGGGTCGCTTCGTGTGTGGAAGTAGGGTAAAGTGGACTTGCCGGTGTCTCTTTCATCACCAGGTCGCCACTGTCGGTTTCACAAGGACTTGCCGGTGTCTCTTTCACCACCGGGTCGCCTCGTGTGGAAGATAGGAGTGGACTCGCCGGTGTCTCTTTCACCACCAGGTTGCCACGTATTAAGGATAGGGTCGTGGTTCCGCTGACTCGTAATTTATCGGATTTAATGTAATACACCTTGAGCGGCAAAGATATATCGTCGTGGAACTAGCGACTGGTGAATGGAATAAGGAAAACGTGATTGAAATGAACTAACGAATAAGGTTAGCACACAATTATATAATCTTAATTACGATTAGGAAATACAAGTGTTTAGTGTGACTTGTCGCGATCTAACCTCTCAGTGTTTACGCAACGAGGAGTGCGGGGGCAGTCTAAATCAAGATCCCTTATTCGGGGACGTACCGTTTTGACTCGATAGGGAACTTCTACCCTGTCTTGCTCTGAATTCTAATACGTGAACTCGACGCGTATAGTGTGAATCTCTCTAGATCAATGCCCGCTTCGAAGGGAATTCGATGCTCTTATATAGTGGCAAAATCGGCCCAGGCGAGAATGGGAGGTACTGATTAGACCGGATTCTTGGAAATTATGCAACTCGCTGCATTGCTTGAGGAGCCCAGTGTGAATTGATTTTAGAATGAGCCCTTTGTTTCTTCTAAATAAGCCCTCTGTTTCGACACATATCTCCGGAAGGGTCAAGAGTCGCCAACGGTAGCGTCCGCATACGTAACATATCTATTAACAATTTATTTATAAATAAAACAAATTTTAATAATTAATTTAATTAAAATTATTTATTAATTCTTTCCATTAATTTCATTATTATATCGTACTTTTTAGATGTTATAACCTCCGATAATTTAACTCCAAACCCGATTTTGATTAAAATCTGTTCATTTAAATAGTAAAATTCGTCTTGTTTTAAATTTCTAACTTCTTCCACCAATGACGAATTCTCTTCGCAATCGTAAACGTTCTTAAGAACGTAAATTAAATAATCCTTTATAAAATAAAAATATCTCTCCCTGGACATCTCCAAAAATTTGTAATCCCACATAAATTTTTTAGTTGCCGACCATATTTTTAATAAATTTACAAAAGACTTAGGACTATCAGTTCTAGTTGGTACTTCACGAATTTTGTAATTTTCCTCGTCCGTTCCTCTAAACAAGGCATGAAGCTTGGCCGCTAATATTACCATATAATAGCCTTTACTAATCAAAAACCTTATTATTAATTAAAATTTGGGATACAAAAACTTTATCTCGTTGCCTAATAAAAATCTTTTGAATGCCTTTATAATTAAAAAACCCTGATATGTCATTCAAAACATTTTCAGAATTAATGCTCAATTCTTTTTTTAAAGTTATTTCTGTTATCCCATCATACATATAAAATCTGTAAACAGTACAATTATCCTTTAAAAAGGAAATATTATAATCATTGCTTAATTCAGTTAGTTGAATATTTTTTAAACAAAAAATAAGCTGTAAATTCAACAATCTGATAAACATCATTAAAGGGCTTTACAAAAAGTTTTTTTTATAAAAAATTAAAATGAAATTAATTTATAATTTTTTATAAATTTAATCTTTTTTTTTGTTTGTTTTATCAATGCTGTCATCGATTTTTTATTAACTTAGAAATATGATCTGAAAAGCATTAATTTGCCATGTAGTAAATTTTTTTTTAAACTTAAATCTTTTTGTTAAAATGTATGAAATATATTATTTTTCAAAATCAAATTAGAAAAAATTGATTAAGTTTTTTAAACTTATATAAATAGATTGATTTTAAAGTTAAATTAGATAAAATAATTTTAACAACTATTTTAAATTTTATATAAATGATAACAATTTATTACCCAATAAACTTTTTTTGTTTTTTCAGATTTAAATTTTAAAACAATTAATTTAATTAAAAAAGTAAATTTTAAATATACTGTCAATAGTTTTATTATTTATGTCAGCAGCTTTATTCGTTTCGACCATCTTCTTTTAGGGGTGAGAATATTTATAGTTTAAACAGCCAATCATCTTCCGACAAATGGCGAATAACCCGTAGCCACTAGCATGGCAACGATAGTGAAAATTAGAATTTAATTTTTTTTCCATTATGACTATAACTTAATACATTAAGCTTACGTCAGTTAAATAAAAAGAAGAATTTTGTTAAAGCAGGATTATTAACTTAGATGTTCTTAAGCGAGTAAAACGCATATAGAATATTAAAGATTAAAGCAACCTCTTCTCTTATCAACCATCGCCAAAGGAACTTTGCAATTTCTTTCGAAATAAGAATACGTAAATATTCATCAAGTATTAGATTAAAATACTTTGCTATATTTAAGAAGTTAAATTATAAATTAAGAAATTATTATAATTCCCATTTATGTCAGACTACTGTTTATCACACGTCGTACGACTATTCAACGAAAAATTTAGGAAATTCTATTATGTGTTTGACAGCTGACAGATTTGAGAAGAATACAAGAAAAAAATATAGATAGGATAATGCATAGTTTAGAATTCGACACGAAATAATAACATTAATCAAATTCTACTTACTATATTCTACACTGTCTACTATTTAATCTTTAATTTAAAAAAAAACTATCTAAAAAAGTACAAAGCCTCTGGACTAAAGAGACATAAAGAACGAAAATATTATATATTGTAAAAAACGAGACACTAATAAATAATATTGAATATAAAACACTTATAGGAAAGTTTTTAAAGTATCTTAGCTTTAACTCTTATCATCAAAACCAAGGTTAAGATCAGTTTCAAGACTTTTATCTTGTAAACTATAATATATGTTACAGTCCATGGCGTATACAAAGTAAAATATTAATTTTTTTACAATAATACTAAAAAAGGTTAAAATCTATGTACTTCTTTACTTTAATTATACAAATTGTTTTATTCTTTACTTGCAACTCTTTTAATGCTTTTAAAAATAAATAAAAATTTTATTCCATGGCATATTTAAAACTACACAACTAGTAAAAAGAAGAAATTATAGAATATCTACAAAACAGGATTATATCAAGTAGATCTGAAGATGACTTAGTTGGTAAGAGGAATTTTAAAACAAAACAATTTTTTTTATTGCATTAAAATGCATTTGTTTAAATACAAATCATGTCCGGATGTGTATTTAAGATTTTTTACTTTGGAAGAGCGACAAATACGTTTTAACTTTATATATATGCACCATATTCCAAAAGGTCATGCGGGTAGGGATCGTTTATACAATTTTCTTAAGATCATTGCATATGGCATTATTAGAAATGATACTATGCCTGTAATAAACGCCTATGAAATTATTAAGTCAAGAAGAACTTAGTCACTGGTTTGATTGTAGCTAAACATTTTCTTGAGCATAAAGCCGACTTAATTGATCTTTGTTATTATTCAGAAGTAAATGAAGGTTTAAGTAGATGAAAGTAGTTAAAAACTTCTTTTAAAAGTTTATGCAGACTGTTTCGCTCAAGGAAAAGTCTGCAAGTTGTGCTGTCTTGTAAATTAAAAATTTTAATCTGTAGATTTGGTGTACTCTTTCTGTTACACACAGACAATAAAAAGGAATCTTGCAACGATTACATAGCAAGTATGTTAAAAGAATTCGAAAAAAGGCATGTTAGAGAGCGTGCTAGATGTCCCTGAATACAAGGTTAAGTAGAACGAGCAAATCTGACCATAAAATGGATGCTGGGTTCTGAATTAAGATCTCTCGATCTTCCAAGGCGATGGACTGAAATTCGCGAAGCTCAAACGTATCAAAAAACTGTTTAAGACATTCGACTACTTCCAATACATCTTTTAGACTTTTTAATACTAACCCGATTCGGAAAATTATGGAAGCTGACTAAATAGAAGCCATAATCGCTGACCATAGTGGGAACGGGGATATAGAGGAAAATAGTGAGACATATAGAGAGGAGCTTACTCCCACGGATGTTCTAAGTTTTGATAATATTCCTCCTGTAGTTGATAATTTTGAAGAAGTAGAAAATATAGCTACACCAGAGGCCGATCAACTTGATCTAGAAGTTGTAAGAAGTTGTATGCAAGAAATTCAACAGTAGATCAAATGCAAGGAAGGTTCGACGAAGTATGTGGAGAAATGATTACATCGATTTCCAATTAGGAACAAGAATACTTATAAGATCGGACTTGGATAATAATCAAACAACAAGGCGTCGAGGATTGTACAAACATTTAGATATCACACTATATATTTTTGTAGAAATACAGTTCAACAAAGTAAAAATTGCAATGGAAGAGAATGAAGAAGTTACTTTTGAGATTGATATTATAAGATTGAGAAAGTTCGGAGATATACAATAAAGTTTTTAATGGAAGTTATATAAATGTAATTTTAAAACATAAAAAATAGTTTTTAATATTCTCTCTCTAAAATTCATTTTCCCTCCCAAAATTATAATTATATCATTTTGCCATTACCCCTAATTCATTAGCAAGCAAGAATTGTGTTCCAACAGGAACCTATTAAAAATTACTTGTTTTTTTGAATGGTCTATGGCGTGTATACTCTGCTGACAGTCACAAAAATTATTAAATAAAAGTAGTTTAACATTAGGTTTCCACAGTCACAATTTCATAACAAAATCCAAAGTGTATTTTTATAATAGTTAATAATTTTTTTCATATCATTTAATTAATAAAAATATACAATTAGTTAAGTTTAAGATATTTTTATTAAATGAAAGACTTTACTGGTGTCTATGTGTTAAAACAGTTTAAAGTTGCAAGTAAATTCATTGATTACTGGTTTAAGTCCAGGTCCTATTACCACAATTCCATGAGAATTGTCTGACTGTTTACTAGCCATAAGCCCCTTCATTAAAGCCTTGTCATAAGCTGATTTCAAATCTTCATTTATCCCGCTTAGTACAATTTTAGCCTCCCCACACTTTCTCCATTTAGAATATAAATCACGATCTTCCATCAGCTTAGGAATAAGCCCAAATAAAGATTCCTTCATCAAATCAAGTACAAGCTTAAGATCATTTCTTATTTGTTTGTTTATAATGATTTTTAGCACGTAGTCCCCTCTAGGATGTTTTTTAATATATTTTGGGTTCTTTTTTTTAAACATCAAGATTATAAATAAGGATAGAAAGAAAACGACAAAAGAAATAATAACTGAATTCATTTATGGGGGTAAGAAAATAACCAATTTTTGTTATTTTCAGATTTTACTCCCAGTTAAATTTAGTTAAAAAATAAAGAAATAGTTAAATTCGGTACCATCATAATTTGTTTGTTTTCCTCAAAAACAAAAAATTCCTTCTCAATATATTCAGAAACACGCTTATAACTTCCTTCTCTATAGAATTAAGGTGTTTTCTGCTATTCCCCCTTATAAAATCTTTTTTAATATTTCTTGTAAATATTAAACTAGATTTTTGTCTAGTTCTTAACTGTTTCCCGAACTTTGTTATTACCAATTTCAGTTAGTCATTTGCTAATGTACATTAAATTAATAACAGTCAACCCTGTTAGTTATGGGTCATTTCTTGGGGGTTTCATTTGTTGGGGATTTTAAATTAAATTTTTTACCCCAAAATGAAATGCCAAAACGAGTAGGAGTAAAAAAATTTATGTGCAAAAAATACTCAAAATGCAGTTAAAATGTCTAAATATTTAATTTAATTGCATGTTTAAGATCATCTATAAGTTTTTCTAATGATATCAACGATTTATAGTGTAGATCTAATAAATTTTTTATCGACTTATCTGCATCAACATAAATTTTCTTCTTTGACTTAGATAGACCACCTTGTATTAATCTAACAAGCTCAATATCATTATAAACTTGAATTTCCTTTAGTATATTTAAAACTTCATAAAAATTAGGGTTTGGTTTGTTTATCATACTATTAAGACCCGAATGAAAATCCTCTAAACTATTATTAGTTCCAACATTTAGTTCCAACATATTATTATTAGTTAACCAAACATTTTCTACGTATCTAAAGAGTTTAAATATTCTTTCATTATTAGTAACTAGATAACGTTGTCCGTTTAAGAAAACAGGATTTAAAATTTAGTCTTTTCGAGGGGTTAAAAAATAAATAAAATATTCGAGAAAATTAAATTCTCGATAAGCAGCTTTTAAATGCATCAATTTAATTACTATCAACTTATTTGTACAATGTCACTATATGATGCAAGTGTACAATTTTTCAAGGCCCTTCGAATTTCGAATAACCAAAAAATAAAATATTTTTATTAATGTGATATACTTTGAGATCATAATATTCCACCCTATATCTATTCCGTCGAATGAAATAAGAGCCAACGTCGTGATAGTTTCTATACAACTTCGGAAGTCTCTGTTATTATTAAATAAATTCTTCAGACCTAAATCTGCTACCTTTCTCCAAATAGCCTGTCCGAAATGAAAGTAACAACCTCTTGCTCTAGCAAGAGGGTAAACACTTTTAATCGCTTTATATGCAGCGCATTCAAAATCTATTTGTATTTCCTTAGGTGAAAATGAAACTCCCGATCTAAGAGCTATTTCATTAATTTTCATTAACAACTTTTCATATATTTCGGTAGTTTTTCTATCTAGAAAACAGTAGAATAAAGGAAACTGATCATTTGTTTCATTTTAAGTTTTAGCATATCATCTAAATCATTTGAATGATGATGTCCACCTGTAAATAAAATGGTGTTTCCCTTCAAATCTCGCGTTGCTTTAGCACTGCATAATGCTGTTGAACATTTCCAAAATACAGTGGGTGCTTTCAGATCAGTTTTATTCTTATAAAATTTGTAAAAGTCAATAAAAAGCAATTCTTCGTTATTTTGGCCTACTACCCAGTCGATATAAATAATCTCATCACTGTTTTCTTCATATTCTTCTTGAATTACACATTTTTTAGATATTTTAACTGCGTTTTAAGCATTTTTTGCACATAAATTTTTTTGCTCCTACTCGTTTTGGCATTTCATTTTGGGGTAAAAAATTTAATTTAAAATCCCCAACAAATGAAACCCCCAAGAAATGACCCACCACGCAACCCTGTTAATTGAATGTGAAGATCCGAGGTTTCATTTTGGACTGCAAGCTTTGATTTCTTACTTGAGACTAGTAAATTTTCGCAAATTACTTCAAAAATTAAAATGTTCACTATGTATATTTCAATTTTTAGGAACATGACTGTAATTTATTATTAAATTAATATTTGGTAAAAATAAATTTTTATAAATTTAACTTGCGTTTTAATTAAAATTTTACAAATAGATATGTAGATTTAAATTCCTGATTATTTGCTTAAATCTATACTATTTGTATAAAATCAAATTAATATGATCTTTGCATCAGTCATGTTGAAATAAAAATTTTTTAAAACTATTTATTTTTAATTTAAAACTTTGTCTTTATCAAGAAAATCAGTAATCCTTTTTAAAAAGTCTAAATTTGTTTTGTTAAAACAATTTTTATATTTATTTTTTTTAAATTTTTCTTCATCCTCGCTTGGATTATAAAAAAGTACTTCCATATATTTTGTATCCTGAATGTACAAATACAAAACTTTTAACTCAGAAATATCCATAAACCATTGATAAATTTTATAAATGGGGTTTGTACTATTTTTAAGGAAATATATTTTATAAATTGAAATATCTTTGTTTTTTATATTAAAAAATATTTCTGCGCCGTTAATCTTTGCAAATTCCCTAATTGTTTTCTCTAAATTAAATTTATGTGCAATATAAGAGAAATTATCTTTACTACACATTTTTGAGAAATTCGTTGATATATTTATTGATTCCGCAATTAGTCGAATGATCTTTTTACAATATTCTGGATCATTATCGCCAAACGTATCGATAAAATGATACAAATTTGTAAGTTGTACACTATTCAAGTTAAATACAGGCCTTTTCAGAGAAATTAACTCTAAAACTGAATCAAAATCTTCTAATTCGATATGTCTTAACTTGTTCTTCTTTTTACTGATATCAACTAGAGAAGAACTTTTAAAGAACACGTGTCTAGTGTCGTAACTAGATCGCCTTCTGTCTTTAAAACGTATTTCTGTTATATCGGGATTTTTAGTACTAAAAAAAAGTTTTATAGCCTTTAAAAAAGATCTCATGAGGGTAAAAATTAAATAAAAGTTAAAAACCCTAATAATTTAAAATTAACAAAATTTTAAGCTATACAACCGAATTTATTAAAGAAATAATTTTGAACGAAGTTTTGTAATTTTTATATTTAATAAACTTCAAATTTTATTAAAACGTAAGCTTTAAGGCTTTTAAGATCTAAGGAGCTAAAACCAGTCATTATTTAAAGAATTTTTAATAATAAATTAAAAAATTTGAAATACGTTACTTATAAAAAGATTGTACATGGGGACCATTTTTTTACAAATAAATATAGCACTTTTAGGATCAGAAATTAAACTAATTTTATACATCGGCGCTCATAAAAAATTCTAGCATTCAAATTTAATAAATATTAAGAACGTAATTTATATATTTGAATAATTTTCATCTTCAGAATTCTAAAATAATTAAGATATAATATCCAAAAAAGATAACAGATTTGTAGATCAGAAACCCCCATGATATTTATATATTAGTTGAACGTGTGGCCTCCTTTGACATCTATAACTTCTCTGCATCGGTTAATCATACTTAATACAAGCTTTTTGATAAGTTCGATGTCTAAGTTAATTAATTCATCTTTGTTGATGTTAGCCAGTCTAGGGGGTTCATTTAGATATCTTTTGTTTAACAGATGTCAACAATATCAGTGATCGTAGATAAACAAGATCTTATTCAATGGCATCACAACTTACGAGAAAACAAATATTTCTATATTTTTAAAACCTCAAGCTAGTTTGATAGACCATATTTTGGTATTAGATTAAACACTTTCTCTCAGTATTCTAGATCTCACTTATTAAGAGATTTTACTTCAAAAGCTAATCTTTTTTGAAACGCTTAGTTTTTAAAAAAATTGAGGCTACATGAGAAATTGTTGGCTGACTTACTGAATACTTCTTTTCAATATCGGCTTGTTTTTTTCCAGTGGTTATTATAGTGTTTGTTCAGATTTTTCTTCATTTGTGAGCTAAGGAATCATTATGGCTTAGCAAATATCGTATTTATAGTTCCGATTTTTAAAAATGCGGAAACTTAATTTTTTTAATAGCCTCTTTAATTTTCCCTTAGAATTTTTAGAAATAAAGAGTATTTATGATAGTACAAAGGTAGTATAAATTAAAGTTTGTAAGAAGTAAATTATTTTTCAACTTGAAGTTAAAGATCTTAAAAAACATCGAATTATATTGAAATGGATTTTTATAAGCACCATAAATTACTTATTTTTGAAAAAATGAGATTAAGGTAGAAATTTCAATATTTTTGGCGAAATTAACCGATTTTAACGTAAAATTATTAAATGATTTGTACTTTATTTTATAATATTAAATTATTTACATAAGTTAACTTTTGTTTAAAACATTTTGTATTAAAAGGATATCAGAATCCTCTCAATGTTTTAAATTGTATTTCAAAAAGTAGAACTCTAGAGCTAAAATACTTATAAATAAATTATTCAAGTTAGTTAAATCTACTTACATGATTCTTTTATAAAAAATAATTTCTCTTTAATTTTAAAAAATAAAGAATTTTTCTATAAACTTAGAAAAATTATTTTTTTTAAACATCCTATCGTCAATTTTTTATATTTTTTAAATAATAAAAAAAGTTTTTTACCCTTCATGACTCCACAAGATAAAAAAATAAACAAAAGAAAAGTAGATTTTATTACTGAAAACGGTGAGATTCTAAATCCCACTAATATTATTAATTTAGATAATAATAATACGTTTCAACAAGTTTTTAGTCATTACAATGATTGTGGATTTATTATTCCTCCAAAAAGTCTTATAGACAATTACCTAAAATGCTGAAATTGTGATTCAGCCCCTGACGCAGATTTAATCCGCCTATTCTTACTTTCTGTCCATACCAATAATTATTCCTTACTTGATAATTATCATAAATTTAAAAATGAATCCCAACATATTTCACAAGCCGAATATCAAAAGCCAGTGAAAACTGAAAAAAAATTTAAAATTGAAAAGTCCTCATTTGATGTTGTAAATGATTCTGATTTAAAAGATAATGTTAATAAATCTACAATACATAACGAAGAATCCTCTTCGCAGAAGAAAGTAATGAGAAAAAGTGCTTATAATAGTTTAATCTCTGAAAGTCTGTCAAATATGATTCCTAAGGTCCAGAAAAGAAATAGAATTGAAAGGACTAAGGAAATAATTAATTTTAAGACCAGTAAAATAAATGATTCTAAAACTAAAGCCCTGGAAGAAAATGAAAAAATTAGATCGGCCGATAAATCCCTTTCTATAGTCGACGAATTAGACTTTTTTAATTCACAAATGTCTAAATCTAGTGCGTCCTTTGACCAGAACACGAAAAAACACAAGAAATTACACAAATGTGAATTTTGTGCAGTTCTATTTTTCAGTAAAGTCAGTTATAATCAACATTTAGACACCCAGGCGAACTTCCTTCTATGACTAAGCCTTACAATTGCACATTCGAAGGCTGTAGCAAAGGATATAAAAATAAAAATGGGCTAGAATATCATTTAATTCATTCGCACGATGTATTGCCTGAAGATCTCGAAGCTACAATGGGAAAAATCGTAGATTAAATTATGTTATTATCATTTAGAGTTTAATTAAATTCTCTCAGCTTAAGATTATTCTTTATCTGTCTTAAAATTAGTATGCGTTATGTCATTTTAAACAAATTGAAGCATAATGGTCGAGTTTTTAATTCATCTATCAATTTTTTTTTAAAATATAAATTAATTTTAATATATCAACTCTTTAGTATTAACTATGATTAAATATTAATTAACTAAAGATTATTACTAAATGTAAAGCTGATCAGTTAATTAAATTTTCTTTTATGATAAAGTGCTAATTTATTATTTAAAAAATACCCTTTTAATTTATGACTTTTAGGTACCGATTAATAAACGTTGAAAAGTTAAAAAGGTTAATAAAGCAACAAGAAGGGAAATTACTCGAAGAAAAAAGGCTCAAAGATTTAGAAAGGGCAAGTTTAATGTCTAAAAGTGGAGATGAAGAAACTTTCCAAAGTCCTGATATTAAAAATGAAGAATCATCGAAAACGACGTCGGGTAAAACAGAACATTTAACAAAATTAGGCTCGTCTGAAGATGAAAATTCAACGAAAATAACGTTGAAAGAAGTTTTCGGCGAAACTGATTTAGATTTTAATAATGACTCATCGTTATTAAGTCAAGGAGGTTATAGCGAATTTGCTTTATGGCGGGAAAGCAGAATTAATGAATCAAATGAATGGTGTAAGGAGGAAAGATTAGATGTTCTCTTTTACAACAGTGATTTGAGACAATATTTGGAAAGGCTACCTGAGTGTATGATTTTAATGACGAGACAAGCTTGTTTATGTAATACAGAATGTATTGATAAAGAAACTAAAGGTTTAGGATTTGATATGTCTTGTAAAGTTTACAAGTTTGGCGATGAAAATAATCCAAAAAATTGCCAGTACATGAATAAAAAAATACTTGATGGTCGAATGGTAAAGTTTGACGTATCTATTTTGCCAGAAAAGCTTAAAATCGATATGAAAGATGGGATTGCAAAGCTCTGCGATGATTCGGAAGATAGTTTGGAAAGGATATTTTGTAGGGCTTATGAAGTATTTACTGAATGCGGGGATGATTTAAAGTGTTACGAACTGAATATTAAAAATTTGGAATCTTTGATGTGTAAGAATCCCCTATTCTTTGAACAGATAAAACTAGTTGAAAAAATTATCCCACTTTCATTTACAAATGCTAGTTCAATTAAGAATTCTAGGAGTTTAAGAGAAATTAAAAATATAAATTTCCTTCCTTACAATAGTCACATGGTTAACGAACAATCAAATATCATTGATATGGAAGTAAAGGAAGGAATTCTATTTAATCCCAAATATCGTAAACTTGGCGGGGTAACTATAGTCATTTTATTAATTATTTTAAAGACTATTCGTGAGAAGGAATTTAATACTAACGTTCTAATTGAGATTTTAATGATTTCTCTTTTGTTCTTTTATGGGTTATGGCTTGTATTAAATTAGTTTTAGTATTAAAGATTTTTAAAATAAAAAAAAAATTAAACTACCAAGTTAAAATAAATCTATCATAAAAAAATAAGGTAATTTTTTCTAAATTTAAGATTAAAACATCATTTCATTTAATTTTATAAGTGACTTATTAGAAAAACTCAAAAAATGTTGACAATAATCATATATTTACAAATATTACAAGATAAGGAAGATTAAGTTTAAAATTTAAACAATTCCGTAAAAAAAAACTTCTTGTTTTGGATCTACTCGAAATGTAGGGAATATTAATCCATAAAAATAGCACTATGATTCATTTATACTGTTAAAAATAAGGCTTATATAAATATTTGAAAAAAGTCGAACTAAATTTAATATTGTTCAAAAAATTAGTGAAATATTAATTTATCAATTCAAATTTGATAAAAAGTTTATATCCTTACTTTAGAATCATTTAAATAATTAAATTAGTCTTTATTTTTTAATTAATTATTGAAACAAAAAAAGCCAATTTTCTAATAAGGCTTATTCTTAGAAGATATGATATTTAATAGCTGATTATAATAAAAGATTTATCAATAATTTAATGATTTATTAAATTATTACATATGGAAAGTAATTTTAATTTATCATCTTTATATTGATTCCATATAAAAAGCCATTTTAATTTATCATTTTCATATTGATTTTATATAGAAAGTAATTTAATAAAGTATTTAAATAATTTATTTTTAAACCCCCATGCCTTTCTTATCCCATAAGCTAGGTGATATTGAAAGATTAAATGCTCTGAAAAAGGCAAATAAAACGGATCAATTATTTAAAAGTCTAAATAAAGAAGAAATAGAATTTTTAATTAGTATACATCATTTTAAAGCTTCATTCTTTTTCGATACAACCCCTGATTCCGAGGAGATATTAGAAAATAATCAACCGGAGTTTAGCAAAATTGTAAAATTCATCGAATATGAATTTTGGAGAGATATAAAGGTAAATGAATCCAATAAATGGTGTGATGATGTGAAATCAAGCACCACTGTTAATCCTTACTTATATGAATATTTAGAACTATTCCCCGGATGTATAAATTTGATGACTACCCAAATGTGTAAATGTAACAGAAATTGCACCGAGGAATTACTGGAAAATAACAACTTAGATGTTAATTTTTAGATATACAAATTCGTAAATAATACCGATTTAAGTAGTTGCAAATATATGGATAAAAAAATTATAAGAGGATCGATCGTAAATTACAATTTGATCGTCGATAAAGAAATATTAAAAAGAGAAATCGAAAAAAAACATAAAAGAATTTTGCGCAAACAATTAAAACAGCTACGATCAGATGATTTGTTCGGCTTGCGATGTTTTAAATGTATGTGAAGACAATATGAAATGTTTTAAATTATTTGGTAAAATTTTTGACGTTACTAATTGCGAAAATTCAGAAATTGAAAGACATATTAATATTGTGAAGACAATAATCCCTTACTCTTTTACAGAACACAAAATAAATAAGAGAGAAGTTACTAATAAAATTAATTTTCCATATGAAGATATTAGCCCAGATTATAACCAATTTAAATATTATAAAGTTTGTGGATTTGGAATTTTAACAGCTATAATCCTTTTTACTATAGTAAAAGCAACTTCGAATAGTCAATTTACAACAAAAATACTCTTTCGTATAGTAATTTCAGGAATATTGGGATTATTAATATTATTTAGCGTAATAAATTAGTTTTTTAGATAATAAAAATACGATTTATAATTTTATAACTATAATTAAACAAAATTCGACTATTCTTTATCCCAGTGTTCTTTTTAGAATCGAAAAATGTAAAATTTGATATGTAAGTAAATATCGTTAATAATTTAAAGCTTAAAAAATATTTTAAAGTAATTGTATGTTGTTTAAATTCATTTTTTGTTATTATTGGAATTATATCATTCAAATTATAATTCTAATAAAAAAAATAATTTGATCCCCTTATGAATATTTCCTCTACAGAAATTAATCTTCTTCAACAAGTTCATAATCACGTACACAACTTAAATATTGATCTACCGTCAATAGCTGTCGTTGACCAGCAGTCTTCTGGCAAGTCCTCCGTGTTAGAATCTTTGATAAACAAAGATATTTTGCCAAGAGGATCGAATCTTGTGACAAGATGTCCAATAATATTGCACTTGGAAAAGACAACAGAAGACGAATTTCTTGAATTAAACAATTTAAAATACTGTTTAAAAGGAGATAACAGTGTTATAAAAGATAAAATATTAAAAACAATGGATTTGATGTGCGGAACTGACAAAGAAATTACGAGCGAGCCAATTATTGTTAATTTATGGCTTAAAGACACGTTAGAGTTCACTCTGGTGGATCTCCCTGGTATAACGAAAGTAGCCATCGGTAAACAATCGGAAGATATTGAAATTAAGATTCTTAATATGGTCAGAGAATATATTTCTCCTAAAAATACTTACTAATATTGGCCATTATTAATTCTAACGTTGATATTTCAAATTCTGAGGCCTTGAAGATTTGCAAAGAAGTCGACCCAAATTTCTCTAGGACTATCGGAGTGGTCACTAAAATAGATTTAATGGACAAAGGAACTGATTGTATTGATATTCTTGATAACAAGATTTACCCTTTGTGTCTCGGGTTCGTGGGAGTGATAAATAGATCACAACATGATATAAAAAACAATTTAAGTATAGCGGAATTTAAGAAAAAGGAGGTAGATTTTTTTAAAAAGGGTGATTATGAAAAATTGAATAATACCGGCAGCACTTTTTTACTAGAGAAAATAGCTGCTCTTTACAAAAGCAAAGTAAAAGATATATTTCCTAAAATAAAGGAAGACTTGAAAATCAAGTTGAAAGAGAAACAAAGCGGAAACTACGTTGACACTTTTATTTTGAGATATAAATATCATACTGCGCTTACTAAATTGGTTGGTGAAGCTAAGACATCTGATTTGTTCAATTTTGACGGAACCAATATAATTTTCAATCTTAATACATTTAGAAGCTTAAAAATTACGTATGATTATTCTAATGTAAAAGCCATGCTTTCTACAGATCTTAGTATTTTTATTAATGATAATATTCTAATGTCTATTATTAAGGATAACATGAAGATTGTAAAAAGAAATATTTTGATTTTGCAAAATCAATTTATAAATATTTTAATTAAAAAAATACAAAATATTAAAAGCGACAGATTTCCAGGGGTTTGCAATGCATTTAATGAATGTCTCATTGAGGAAATAGAAGGGTGGAATTTAGAAATGAAGATCTCTGAATATGTTGATATAAGTAGTAATGTAATAGGAAACACTGATTTATTTTTTAAAAATGCAGTTACGACAAGTCTTTTCGGGACTCACCTATGTCTCAAAGGTGGAAGCAAAGAAGAAATATTAAAGGACTATAGTAAAATGTATCTTGATAAGCAAACAATGTTATTGAATACACACTAAAGCTGAATTACTATAAGATAATGGAACTAATAGAGAAAACAAGTATGGAATGTATTAGTAAAGTCAATATAGAAGGACTAGACGAAATGATAAACTACATGAAAGAGATGATTAGCAGAAATGAAGATTCTAAAAATATTATGGAAGCTTTAAATATCTTATCTGGCAAATAAACTTATATAAAATAAACCGTCAAATTACTTTAAAAAATTAAATTTTGTTTTACATCTTTTACACACAGGGACGAACTTACAGTAGACACCTAAGCACATTGGGCAAGTAAGCCCAACTAAGACATCTTGTTTATGACAAATGCATTTTACATGAAAAGACATTACATTCGGACTTTGTTTATTACTTAACAAACTAATTAATCCTTTAAGTGTATTATTAATATAAAGGCCTTTCGTTATTATAGCGCACTGCCTTAAAATGGGATTATTTAGGGTGCTTAGACAATCAATTCTAATATCGTATCGTTTAGCCGAAAACGCACAGTTCAAAATTCTAAAGTAATCAGCCTCATGTATTTTATTTTGCGTACAAATTAGGATTCTAGAATTCTTTTTGCTTTTACAAAGAATGTATCCGAGATTGGTGACAATATCATTTGAGAATGTTGATTCATCTATGACTTTATTGGATATATTGGACAATTTGTATACATTTAAAAACGTAGAGATATTAGCAGTATCATTTATTATGTCTGATAACAAGTAAAGATCCATACGAAGGGTTTTTAAAATTTTTAAATACTTTTTTTTAACAGAAAAGTCGAAAAAATTAAACCCTTATGAATTGTAGACATACTTTAAGAATAGGATCTTTATGTTGTGACTGTGGACAGGAAATATTCGACGATACAAAATTGTACAATGTCATGCACAATAATTCTGACATTAAATTATCAGAAGAAGAGGCCATTTTACACAATAACTGTCCGTTTACATATCCGTCCGTTACATAACAACTCTCCGGCTTTGCTTGAGCCAAAACTCGCGACAGTACAAGATCAAGGCCCTTGCGCTTCTTGTGCCTACTCTTTTTTTTT
>JAQQRV010012536.1:0-30810 GCA_028455795.1 Lasioglossum marginatum | reverse complement strand
TAGCTAAAAACCAATTTGTTTTGTAAGAATTAAATTAAAATTTGTTTATTAGGCTATATTAAAAAGACCAAATTTTTTTAATACAATCAGTAATTTAATAAATTTCTTCTAACTTCTCTTAAGTCCACTTCCACAGAAGTAAATATTTCCTCATCGTCCCATTTTAATAATAATTTTTGATATTTTGGATCAAGTATTTCATGTTTATTAAAATAGACTTTAATTTTGTCTTCAAGTGAAAATGTTATAAAAAATTCCGGAAGATGCCTATTACCATTTTCAGAGACTAATCTTATCCAATGCGTATGGTAAAAGAAAATATCATACGAGTTAAGCCTATTTACGATGGCATCAATAGGCACTGATTGTTCAATATCAGGCTTAAAAATAAATTCGACTAATTCTTGGTATTTAGAAGTTGCGAAATCATCTTGCAAAACAAATAAGCAAATTTCAACGTGCTCGTGATCTTCTACCCATAAAAGCATATTTCTAATATCTGAAAGATACTCAATTATCAAATTTTCATTTACAGTTTCACAAACGTAACGACATATTGATTCCGTAAATTCTTGATCCAGATTCCAGAAGATCCAGATCCCATTATTGTAATGTAACAGATTTCTAAAAGTTCCATTAACAAGTTCTTAGCCTCATATACATTTTGAAAATGAATTAAGTAATTATCTGGTATGTCAATTGATAAGCCGGAATCTTTTGGAAATTTACAAACGTAAGGGTAAATATTCTTATAAATTATCCAATATGCAAATTTTCTAATGTCAAAGTTTGTTCCAAGTTTGTATATGTTTAAACAAAGTTTGTGATCTTCATACTCTCTTATACAAACAGTAAAAAATATAAATTCGTAGTTTTCTAGAATGAAATTAGATTCTAGATGATAGTTTAAGTGTATACAAGTCTTTTCGGGATAACCATTAACTTTCAGGTCATATTCAATTTGATTACCAGTAGATTTTTCTAAATAATAAGTTTTAAGTAAAGAAGTTCTACATGAGTGGTAAGGATTGTTGGATTCTTCTATGACACTAGGCAAATCGATACTTAAACTTCGTAAATTTTTAATAGAGTAAGAAGTTGATCCTACATATTGTAGAAAAGCAATAAAAAACATAGTGGGGGTCTAAAAAAAAATTATATAGAGATTATTTTTTAATATAAAATAATTGACAAAATATCTAATTATATTATAAAGATAAGAAGGTTCTATTTACATTGATTTTTACCAAATCCGCAATATAACGTACTTTATTACATGTTAATTAAAATGTATTATTTATAAATTTATAAATTTGAAAATATAAAAAATTACATTGAAAAATTTTAATTTATACAAAAAAAGAAGTTTTGATTTCCAATCTTAAACTTTTTTCCTGCAAGGAATTAATTTTTACAGAATAGAAATTTTGATATTAATTCTAAATTTAAAGATATTAAAAAAAATAAGAGACTACCAGACACATCTAAAACAATATTTTAACAGGTACACTGTTGGAAAAAAAAGCTGACACTTTGAATTTTTCTTTAAAAGTACTACAAAATGAACTCAAAATTCCCTTAAACTGATATAATTTGTGTGGAAATATTTATTAACCACATTGACTATTAAATTAAATATTATATACACTTTTTAGAAAAAATCTCAAAATTTTATAATTGCCTGGAAAATAAAAACTGACAAATTTCATTTAATAGGGAATATGGCTACCTTTAGATGTTATTACACAATTAACTCTGTCATTCATGCTTTCCAACAATCTTCTACATACATCTGAATCAATAAATTCCCATATTTCTTTGATAAACTCTTCTAGTAGGCTTTATTTTTTATTTCGCGCTTCACAAAATCCCAAAGATGCTCGATGGGATTAAGGTCGGGTGATTGAGCAGGCCAATCTAATACATTTAAATCTTTTTTGATGAAATATTTACGTAACAGTGCTGACGTATGTTTCGAATCATTATCCTGCTGAAATATAAAATCATCCTCAATGCCCAATTTTATGGCCAAAGCACCTAGATTTTTCCCTAAACAAGACTTGTACATCTGGGCATTCATAGTTCCTTTAATGATTACCAAATTACCGACACCTTTGCTTAACATGCAGCCCCAAGCCATAATACTCTCCCTCATGCTTTATAGTAGGATGGCAATTTTTAATTTTAAGGCCTGTCCTTTCTTTCTGTATACTCTCTGTCTACCATCAGACGAGAATATATTAATCTTAGTATCATTGTTCCATATTACTTTGTCCCAGTCTTTATCTTCTTAAGAAGACCATTTTTCACTTAGGTCTAATCATCTCTTAATATTTACATCTGAAAGAAGTGGAACCTTCCTTGGGACTCAGGATCTAAATTCCGTATTTTTGATATAGTTACGTATTGTCCTGCTTGTAACCTTTTTTTTAGTGGTCTTTTCTATTTCATTTTTTATACTTTCTGATGAGACAAAAGGATTTTTATCAATTTCACTCAAAATTATTTTAACATCTGTATCATCGAGAGATTTCTTCCTTCCAGAGCCGGGCACCCGTAGTATACTTCCGTGTTTCCGGTATTTATTTATAATATAGTACACTATAGACCTTGGTATATTTGTCATTTGAGAAATTTACGTTGGTGAGGTTTTTCTTCATGGAGCAATATTACTTGAGAGTCACGCATTATTTTTTCTTCATTAATGTTCATTATGAGGGTTAAATAATTTTGCTGATTTATTTTTTGGCGAGAAAACTTCAAAAATAGTTTACATGAAATCGTCAATTTTTATTTTCCAGGCAATTATAAAATTTAGATAATTTTTTCTTAAAAGCCTACTAACAAGCAAAATTGATAATCATGTTATAACATTAAAGAAGTAAACAAATAATTTTAACATAGTTTATCTAGGTTTTAGAGGTTATTTGTTATATATCTATGATTTTCAAGAAATTTTTAAAGTGTCAACTTTTTTTCCAACAGTGTAGAAATTTACTAAAAATTTACATCTCAAGAGACAAGGTATTTACACCCTAATTTTGTCATATGTATTGCTAATTAATAGAAAGGTCTAAGGTTATAAGAATATTTAAAATTAAAATTAGAGGTCTTTAAATAATTTTACTGGTCTCACTCAATACTAATTTTTTTATTGAAATTGCTTCTAGAAGTTTTCTTGATTTATATTTCATAAAATTTACAGGGTTAAACAGGACGAAACTTTCTTGGCTTCCCTACCATAAAAAATAATCTTAATTAACTGGTCTCTTTCTAATCATAATTAAATGTCAATGTCAATAAAAAATAATTAAATAATTAATTTAGTAGTGTACCATGTTTAGTATAAATCAACTTATTGTATATTTTTCTAATTCCTTAATTTTTTAATTAAACTTTATATGTGTCTTCGTTTTTACCCATATGAAGCTTCTAAAATATTTTACTATTCACTGGGAAACTCTTGACAAATATGAAAAACAGATAAAGCCTTTAGGTGAAGAACCATTACTGATTTTTGATATAGATGATACTCTGTACAAAATGACTGATGCTATGCACCAAGTGGAAATTGACTGCTGGTACAAAGCCTACAAAACCCTGCACTCGGGAGAAATGATTTCGAGGGAAGAATTCGTTAAAACTTTATTTGCCTCACCAATGTTCGGAGCAAATGTTTATAAACTTCTTAATAAAACTGCCAAGGAAGTCGAAGACCATAGAGATTTCTCCCAGTATTACTCAAAATTCATTAATAGAAATGAGAAATTGACTGAAACCCTTCGTAACCTTCCAAATAGGAAATGGTGCTTTACAAATGGACTTAAATGTAGAGCAGAAGGGATTTTAAAATCCTTGGATTTAGAGGATATTTTTGAAGGAGTGGTTTGTATTGACGACAGGGAAGTGGGAGAGACAGGGAAACCTAGTTCATATTCTTATGAATTTGTAGAGAAATTACTAGGAATAACTAACAAGAAGAATGTTTATTTCTTTGATGATAGTCAAAAGAATATTAATGAAGCAATTAACTTTGGATGGACTGCCATTAAAGTGGAGAAGAACGATGATATCGTTATATTAATAAAGGAAGTCAGCACAATGCCTGAGCGTTAATTAAAACTTTATTTTAAAAAAATAACAAACTTTGATTACAATACATAAATTGCCAAATACTCTATTTTTAATATATTAAGTTACAATAAATAAACTAAAATTGTAATTATAACTAGCTTAGGCATGTGATCTCGTATATCAACATCATTGAGATTTTTGGCTCTTGGATTATGATTAGTTGACAAAAATTAATAAAAAAATGTCCCTTTTGGATGTTGTTTTCGAATTAATAATTAACTCCAACAAATATTTATTGATCATATCGAATTTGTTCTTTATTCAAAGATAAAATGTATATTTAATTTAGGCAATAAAAAAATTTTATCTAGAATTTAAAATCAAGTTTATTTACTTTTTCTGAATATATTTGACATTTAATAAGTATTTGCTATTTTAATCTCCTCCAACATCCTTTTATAACTGTGATACCTGCCACTTAAAATGTCAAAACTTCAGACAAATCAAAACTTCAAACAAATCAAAGTTATATTTTGAAAATTAGAATGTTAGAAAAAAGAGAATTAATATGTTTGTCGCTCTTAAGTGTCAAATTGGAATCTTTTAAATGTTTAATAAAATTTTATTGTATAGTATAAATATTCCTTTAAAATTTATCCCATGAACTCTTTAAAATTGGAATCAAAATATCTTGAAGCCATACGCGCCATTCCCGGCGATACACACAAAGAAAAGTCGAAGTGGCTTCATACACTTTCCCACGAAAGTTTATTATAGACTATAAAGCTATAAAAAAACTTATATCAAAAAAAGTAGAACCAGAATTACAAGCATTGGTATTATTTTTTGTTTCAAAGAAGATGAAATTAAAAGAAGGCATAACTGAATCCCTTGTTTCTGTTAACGATTTAGTTTTTAAAAAATCTTTAAAAACTAAATGGTATTTTAAGGAAAATGTCAGCCCCGAATTTTACGAAAAATATATTTTTTCCGCAATATCAATTAAGCGTCGGAATTTGGTTATTAAACCAAATGTGTATCAAGTATTTTCGCCGAACTTGACAAAAGTATTGCTGATGATTTTCATCGTTATTTTAAGGAAAAAATACGTGGTATAAATGATTTAATACCAAGTTGTAGCTATGAATATGCTTCCAAGGTACTGGAAAATAAAGATGACTACATTTCATCTTCAATAATATGTAAAGCCGGTAGTAGAGATCCGAGAATTGTATTTAAATATTTGTCCTTAAATGGATATTATTATGATCAAATATTTTTTCAAGGAAATAAGATGGCCGAGAAAATGCTAAATACAAACATCGAAATATTTCCTGATTTTGTAACCTTTATTAACAGTGATCGAGAACAATTTAATTTTGGTAAAAACATGACGAAAAAAATCATGTTTCGTTATAAAGAAATTTTTATAAAAAATATAGCTAATTGTTTTAGATTAGATATTTTAACTAAATTACTTTCGAAAGATGAAATGGAAAGTAAATTTCTTGAATTAGTAGAATATAAAAAACCCAGTGAATTGTGGGAAATCCCTTGGCATTTTTTTAAATATTTAAAAAAAGATGAAAAAATCGAAATTGCCTATAAAGCTTTAAAATTAGTAAAAAAAAGGGGACTTCTACGACAAGTTAACAGATGAACCCATTTTTTCACAAAATGAAGAAAATCCTTTTTTATTTTTTTTCCTTCTGAGGAATTGATTTCAATAGCTAAGAATAAATTAGAAAAGACAGAAGAAAATGGGGTAAAAATAACTCTTTTAAGAGCTATGATTTATTCCTGTGGTTTAATAACGACATTGAATCTCTAAATTATGTTTTACAATATATTTTAGACTCCGTTGAAGGTTTAGACGCCAGAATTATTTGTTATCTTCTTCTTAAAGTTTTTGATGATTTCGGTGTTAATGGCTTATCTGATTTATCTATTGATATTATTGAAAGAATTTATATTAAAAATGTTTCTATCAATGAGAATTATCGATACTGGCATAACGCAGAAGAATATCGTAGAAAGTATATTAAAGATGTAAAATGGCTAAATATTCAAAAGAGAAGAGATTTAATTTCTTAAAAGATTTTGTATTACAAAATTAAAAATGGTAAAGATATTAAAAACGTGATCGAAGCATATTCAAGGTATTGCATTAAATTATTGTCTGAATCATATGGAAAATCTAAAAATATTGAAAATACTTGGGATCTAAATATAGGGAATTATTCAGAACACACGTTTAAATGTTTCGAGGAAGTTTTTAATTTTCTCGCCAGTTTAACCGAAACTGATAAAAAATTTAATGAGTATAAATATGACATTGTCAAAACTTTATTAATTTCAATAAGTCGTCTGCCTTCAAAATTTAAAAAGAAGAACCCTTTCCTATTTTCGAAATATTCGTGGTTTGTAGAAATTTATGATGAAATTTTTAAAAATAAAGAACGCCCTGTAAATTTCGCATTGCTGTTATCTCAAGAAGCCCCGGAAATTTATCAGCCAATTAGCTATTTAAGTTTTACTGACAATGTAGAACTTTATAAATTGAAAGAAGATCCTGAATATGTTTTAAGGTTTGTTGATATTTATGTGAATGAAATAAGGTACAACGTATTTAAGAAAAAGTGTGCGCGAACTTTTATGCGTAAATGTATGTGGTACAATGGTATTTCTGAAGCTTTAATTAACCTTTTAACAAAGATTTTATACGAAGAATATTCATCAGATGCTTTTGCTTGTCTAGCGCTAGTTTTGGATAAATCATCATTAGAGTCTCTATTGATAAATATATCTTCCAAAGAAATAACTCCTTTAGGAATTAAAACAAAAAAAGTAAATTGGAATTCGTTCTATATTAATATTTTAATAACACTAGAAAATTCCTTAGAAATACCTTCTTTAAGTAATATTTTGCAAATATTTCCAGAAAAATACGAAAAGATCTTATTCAATAGGTTTTATTATATTATATGTCGAATCCCGTATCAGATTTTGAATCGATTGTACATATTTCAGAGATGGATTCTGAGCGTATTCGTTGTACGAAATTAAGATTATATTCCACTGTTTGTGGATACAAAAATATTTTGTATCAGCTAGGCTTTTTTAAGGATGATGAAAAGCACAAAATATTTAATAAAAGCTCAAAAGATCTTGATTATGAATCTGCAATTGAATGTTTGAAGCAGTGTGGAATTAAAGTTAATCGAAAATTAAATTTAATTCCGATAAGCAAGATACCTCCCAAATTTGCAAATGAATACGCCTCTGAAGTGATTAAAGCTTACAAAAAATCGTATACATCTTTGTATACGCCGTATAAATATTTTATATTAGATTTATTAAGCTTAGAAAATAATTTAAGTGAAGAAGTTACTATGCAATTAGAAAATATTTTAATTGATGGATTATTAATTAAAGAGTGTCATTTAGGCAATAATGCATCAAAGTTTATAAAGTATATTTTTGACGACTATTTCAAATGTAAGGCACATATTCTAGAGAAAAGGATTTTAAATCTTGTAAAATTGTGTGAAATTTCACACCGAGCTAATTTTAACGACCACGATGAGATGGTGATTCTATTAATGAAAACCTTAATTTTTGATCGAGATAATATGATATATGAATTAAGTGAAAAAATATACTCAAAACTAAAACAACTTTATGACAAAATAATTCCCATAAACATCGACGTCAATAAATGGCAGTATTGGATGCACTTTATGGAGTTCGTACCGCTTTCTATAATATTCATTGGGCATCTCGTAAAATTTCTGAGGGATTACCGACTCTTTTGGATTTAACCGGCAAATTAAAATTACCCGAAATTGCAGAAATTTATTCTACATATTACGATATAAATATCCATAAATTCGGATATCAAATACATAAAATAATGAATCGACTAAAAATTTCTATTTGTAAAATTCTCCTTGCAGAAGAAAATGATGATTGCCAGGTATTTGGAGCAATACTTCTCAAATATTGCAAAATACGGGAATGGCTATCTAGAATACAGCCAGTTATTTTTGAGATGGTTCATCATAAAAACCCACTCGTTCAGTTATATGGAAATTCATATGTAGAAGAGTTTAATATTAAACTTGATAATTAATAAACACTTTTAAGACTTATTATTAATTTATTTTTTGTATCTGGGCTTTGATTTTTCACTCCACATATAGCATTCTGATTCTTTGATTGCCCTAAAAAAAAGCATAATTTATTAAAAGCATTATTTCTTTCTACTTTAAGTCTTTTTTTAATAATAATTATTTCATACATTGTTTCGACCTGGGAAAGGCAGTCAAAGTTTCTGAAGCCGTATCATTCCCTCTGAACTGAGTTGTGTTTTTAATTGGTGTATTGAGATAGGCTTGCCCGTTCTAACAAGCCTGCTTTGAGCAGTGTCTTAGCCTCTTTGGCTAAGGATTTTAAATAATCCTAAGGAAACGTTTGTCCCCCAAAAGCAAGGCCTTTGAGGTATGCTGGGGCGTAAGCCCAATATTATTGTTTTGGTTAATGGAGGTCAATGGAGTTTTTGGTGGCTTTTCTTCTATGCTGATTTCTTTTCACATTAATAAAAGAATTCTATTTTTTGAAATTTCGAGAATCGAAGGGCCTTGAAAATTTGTAAACTTAAATAATTTGGTGACATTGCACAAATATGTTAAGACTAAATCGATTGATGCAATTAGAAACTCCTTAATCAAGCTTTACACTTTCTAATTATTTTATTTATTTTTTGACCTTCAGAAAGACAAAATTTTAAATCCCGTTCTAAGAACGGGACAAAGCAGAGCTAGTTTTACAATAAATTATTTTATTTCATACATTACTCATTTTAAAAAAATGTGGCTACGACGCATAACAAAGAGGTAGCCCTTTAATTTTCATATCTGGCTTTGAAAATCTTAAATAACAACTGATGAATAATATTAATGATTCATTATTTTATGAATAAATGATTTGTCCAAATTAATACCTTGGTCCGGATAGAACAGGGCTTTCGTTAAACATACCTTTTCTAAAGGAAAATGAGACTAACTAACTCACAATTCTTAGGTAGATTTAATATGAGATAATATGGTTTTTAAAGAAAGACTAACTAACTTTTTATTATTACAAATTAAAGTTAAAATCTATCAACATTTCACTAATTTAAAAGGTTATTCTTTAATATTTTATCTGTAGTATACTAAATTCGAAAAATTTAATTTAACTGAGAACCCCTAAGATTAGAAGATAATTAAGTAAAGTTATAAAATAAAAATTATATATAATTACTCTTATACTTGTTAATAATCCCTTCTCCAACATTATACTTTTAAAATTTCATTACTTTTTTAAAAATATTTTAGTAAGTTCATTCTTAATTAAAACTACACATTGAACTTTACGAAGTTAACTTTCAATATTTTGCTACTTTCCTAGTCATTAAAAGGAGGTTAATTTTACATTTAATATTTAAGTCTGTATTTGAAAACAAAGACTTACAATGTAAATATTTTTAATTAAAAAAGAGGTTTGAAACAATCGACCATCAAGAAAAAGACTCTATATTCTTGTTTTACAACAAGAATATGTCTTTATATAAAAGATTATTAAAACTAAAAAGAAAATATTGTACTTTTTCCTGTTCAATAGGCTTTTAAAATAAGATTGATTAATTAAAATTTTTGATAAATAATGAAGATTAACATTATTAACAATTAAGTACCAACATTTTTTTAACATTTCCCTGGCAATCAACCCAAGAAGTTAAAATAAAAATAACGTTATGCATTGAATTGGTCCTATTTTCCTGAATAAAATCATGTATGTTCCAACTCTTTTATTAAAGAATATTCTTTCTGTCTTATTATCTATCTTTATAATATCTCTATACATCTTTTTATTCCTTCCTTTTAAAATACCCATATGTCTTCACTATACAATTTTCTACAGTTTATTACTATTAGCCCTGACTCTCTAAAATCAAGTACTGTGCCTCCTCTAAAAGATGGAAAACTCTTTCTATTTGATATTGACGAGATACTTTACAAATCTACTTCTGAATTTTACAAGGCAGAGATTGACTCCTGGATGAAGATTTATTTATCCCTGATAAAGAATATTAAAAATCCCCTTGGGTTTAGGGAGTTACTAGAAAGTTCTCCCATGCAAGGAGGAGGTTTCTACCAGTATTTTAATAAAACTGCCAAAGAAGCTGAGTTATTAAAAGGAGCCTTCCCTTACTCTAAATATCTTAATAAAGATACTAAGCTAAGGGAGACTCTCCTTAATTTACCACATAGCTTTACTAATGGGACCAGTCTAAGGGCAGAGAGCATCCTACTAGCCCTTGGCCTTGAAGACTGTTTTGAAGGGATTATCTGTGTAGATGATAATGAAATGGGGACTAGAGGGAAGCCCTTTGACTATTCTTATTCCTTTGTAGAGTCCCTATTTAAAATTAAGGATACGGGAAGGATAGTCTTCTTTGATGATAGTACTGTTAATATTGAGGGAGCAAAGAAGAGAGGATGGAAGACTATTAAAATTAATAAGGAAGATGATATAATACAGAGTATCTTAAATTGATATATTAAAGAGAATCTTTTATTTATTTAAAAGTTTGTAAATCTACATAATATGATGACTTTGCACAAATCTGTTGAAACTAAATAGATCAATGCATTTTGAAAATGTTATCAGATTTAAATTTTAAATCCCTTGAAAAGCCTAAAAAATTAAATGCCGTTCTAAGAACAGAACTGAGTAAAGCTAATATAATACAATAAAATTTATCATAATATAAAATATATATAAGAAAAACGTCGTTCTTTAATTAAACCCGTACCATTTTATATAAAGTGCTCACTAAAATCAAGTATAATCTCATCAGCCAAAGAGTGCCTTAGACTGTTCTTAAGAAATCCCAAATGTCCTCCCCATGGATTAACTACTAGTAGAATATTAGGATTCTTCTTACATTCTTCCTTATCTATTACGAATTCAGGGACTATGGAATCATCCTTGCTATTCAGAATTAGGAAGGGTATCCTAATATTCTTTAAGTAGTGGATACAGGACTCAGTCTTATAGTAATTATTAAGACAGGAGAAGTTAAAGACTTTCTTAGTAAGAAGAATGTCTATATCCCTTAGATTCCTACTCTTAAATATCTTCTCTAAGTCTACTGAGTCTTTAAAGATTTCCTTATTCCTTCTGATATATTTACAGAAATTGTAGGCTAGCATTCTATTAAGGAATCTATTCTTGTAATTCTTCCTAGATATCCATGTCTCTATCTTGTAGAAGTCAAAGGGGAGACAGACTGCTCCCTCCTTTATAATTCCTAATTACTTAAAGCCTTCTCCTCCCCCAAGTACTTAGTAACCCAACTTCCCCCCATGCTAAAGCCATAAATCTCCACTGTCCCCTTGTAATTATGAAGGATGAATTCTACAGCAACCCTTAAGTCTACAGTCCAGCCTATGTGGAAGAAGATTGAATTATTAAGGACTTCCTTAGTACCCCTGGCATTAAAGCAGAAGACCCTGTACCCTGCCTTTTTTAAGTGGTGAGAAAGGGCAATAATGTATTTGCTATTAGAAGAGCCATTAAAGCCATGTACTTATAAAACGTTTCTTTTATTACCAATACATTTAGTGTCTTCTATCTTATCAATTAATATCTCCCCATTGTAAGGAACTCGTATCCTAAAACTTTCCCTTTCTATTGGGTCTACAAGCCTATGTAATTGTAAGAAGGACTGTAATATCCCAAATTCAGTAATAAAAATAGTCTTGTATTTCTGATGAAGACTGGTCATCTTCTCTACACATTCCTTCTTACTCTTGTGATATTGAAGATAAGCCTTAGAAGGATGTCTTACTAAGTAATAAATCATATACAAGAAGAGTAAGGAATATTTATTAGCTTTTAAAGTGTTAACAAAAATATCCTTGAGGGACAACAAAAACATAAAAGGGGGTAAAAGAGAAGAAGATAATTAATCAAATATCAAAAATGTCATTTTTCCCAATATAAACAAAAAGGAATTCTTGTTAAAAGTTAGTCTTCTCTGTCTAATAAAATATTCTTATACAATCCTTCTATCTCTTTTATATCCACTGGATTAAGATTAATCATCTTTAAAATCTTGTATTCTGTATCCTTCTTTATTGTCTGCAATACCTCCTTGTACTCTGCATTAACTTTATTAATAATTCCTTTAACTGTACTTAGATAATTATTATTATTAACCAACTTCTTTTTATGAGCAGTAGTGGGTCTCAACTTTGTATTAAGATTATCCTTAATAAAAGTAATATTGTCAGTTGATAATTTATCATTTGAAATGATAATTTGTGGATTATCATGCTTAGCTCCACTTAATTCATAGCTAGATAAAATACAGTATCCTGACTCCTGCTTCTTAGCAAGACAATAGACTTCATACCTGTACGGTTTTAAGTCACAATTAAGAAGAATATAAAGCTTGGCATGTGTCATATTAGAGAGTACACTCTTAGTCTGAGTAAACTCATCTTGGTGAATCTCCACATTATCAAAGAAAGGAATAATATCTTTAAGAAGTTTTTTAGTGTCTCCTATTAGAATTAGAATGGGCATATAAGGGGTAAGTAAACAAACTAACCAACTTCTTTTAAAAAAGAAAATACTGGACATTTAAAAAATTTAGAACAATTCATAAATCTAGGCTAAAAAGAAAAGAAAATTAATTTTTAGTCAATTATGAAAGATTCGAGAGTATCTTTAACAAACTCCAACAAGCATAAAGACTGAGATTTGGATTAACAGGATTTGAGCATTTTCGCCTGGCTCAATACACCATTTAAAGATATAAATTATTCTCAGATCAAATATTTGTGCTTTTATTGCTAAAATTTATCTCCTTTTTTTAATCTCATATTTTAAGAATCACTTTTACTGTAAAATCATTTTATCGAGAAATTCTACTCTTACTAGAAGAGATTTCCTCATTATAGAGCAAGTCTTTATATTCTGGAAGTTTCAATATTTATTTTTATTTTATCCTCCCTTGTTAGAGTTGATGAAATCAACTAAGAAATTTTATTCTTAAAAGGAGATTTTGATCAGCTAAGGATGGACAACCCAACAGGAAGTGTTCAAGGCCTTCTTGTTCTCCCCCACATAGTAAGCAATGCTCTCTATAATATTGAAGAATCCTGCAAGCATTAGCTAACGCAGAGGACCAACCTATTAAATTATGTATATCCAATCTTGGTGTAATTTCTTATCTGTCTGTTCTTTACTCGTGTCAGCATGTACTTGATCTGGGACTCAACTATACCATACTTGCCTGCAATTGAGGCTGATATGGTATAATATGATCTCCTACCTTTAAACTCCTCTAATATCTTATTTTTGGCTACATTGTAGTCCACGCTTTTATAATCTGCATTATATCTTTCGCATCACCTTCTAGTCCTTAAACTCCACGTGTGTCTTTCTGGCTCAAAGATGTTGATTAATAATCCCTATAATACTGTTTTATTGTGTTTCTACTTCCTCATTGCCCTAAGCCTTTAACTTTAAAATCTTTTGACTACTCAGATATTATGCAATTACAAAAAGGGGGGTTTTTATAAACTTCAACCTGTGTTTTTTCCATGTAGAATTATTTTTAAGTGTTGATAAAAAAGTGACTTAATTAAGCATTTAAAGAAATTTAACTCCGCTTTAATGGGAAGGGTATTTAAAACCCCCAGTAAGAAGAAACACAAAGTTTGTATTTTTTAAAATTTCTAATCTAATAATAAACTAAGCATTTTAAAGGGAAGTTATAATAAAACTTAGGAAAGCTGATATTAAAAATACAAATTAGTTAATTTCCATAAATTAAAAATTTTTTACTATTAAAAATACAAGTACAAATAATCATCTACCTTCTCTTCTTTTCCTTTTTCCTCTTCGTTAATATGTCTCCATATATTGTATAGTAGAAAATACTCCCTTTTCTTATCAATCTTTACAGTGTTATTCTGAATACAGACTAGTAACTCAACTAACTTGCAGAATGCAAGGGAAGTAGAGTCAGTATTATTAGAAGAATCCTCTAAGTCTTTTATAAATATTTCAAAGGGTGGGATTCCATTACTAACATCCTCATCTTGTAATCTGAGTTTAATTAATAATTTCTTACTAACTTTATGTCTTAATAACGCTTTTCTTATACACCCCGCCGAATTATAATTCTTATCTATTAATAAGTATTTTAACACTTTTAAAAAGTAAGGATGTGTCTCTTCTTTATATAATAGACTACTAATAAAATTAATTAAGCCGGTGTTTTTATTAGTTAAGTAAGGAATATTAGAAATTAATAAGTCCACTGGCTTTATATTTTGAAGAAGGAATATATCCAACTGTGTCAAAAGGGAGGATAATTTTTTAGGCTTTATAGAGAAAATATCTAAAGACTCTGCTTTAGAAGCCTTGTACCTGTAAAGTCTAATATTTATCTTTGATAAATAGTAAGAAAGAGGAAGAACAGAAAGCGACCAGTATGAATTTGTAGAATTGGGAAGATTTAGTTTTCTATCTAATGAGTAATCTCTATGAAGGATATTATCTTTTTCTAAAGAAGAACCAGATCCTTCATAATCAACTGACTCGTCTAAATCAATATCATTTTGGGTTGAAGTAATATCGGGAGTTAGAGGCTCACTAAGGGATGAATATTCTTGAATTTTACCATCACTTAAATCCTCAATTCCACTATTTTCCTTTTCAATAACAATATTTTTATTTTCAAGAACATCTTTAATGTCTTTCGTGCAATTAAATTCTTCTTCCTCAATAAATTTTAAATCCCTGAGAATATAATAAGTCTTCTCTATACACATAATGTTAAATTTTGTTTCCTCATAACAAGATTATTTTATTTGTTAAATCTCTAACTGTTTCAAAGAAGTGTTTCACTACAATTATATAAACTTTCCGCTTTTAGTTTCACAATGATATTCTTACTCCTTATAGACTCCTGTTTCTCGTATGTAGTCTCGAAGTTCGATCCAGATCTACAGCAAGGACAAAAAGAGCTCATTGGGTTTCTTAAAGAACATAAATAAGACTGTGGATGTAAAAGATTTTGGAGATATGTTTATTGTAACTTACAACATGGAAAAAAAAGAGGCTTTAGATGCCGATAAACAGTCTAACGAACTAATTAAACTTCTTGATAACGCGCATCCACCCACCCCTTGTGTGCTTACAGGAGGTGGAAAGAGCACAACTTAAGGAATTGGGAAGTAGAATTCTTCCTCATTACGGAATAGCAGAAGGGGAAGAAAGTAAAGTTATTAATCCCACCAATGGTAATTGGAACCTTTATTCCAATATTGTATGATACTGAAGAATTTAGGTTTGTACAGTCGGGAAATTTTAAGACAAACGATCAATTAAAAATAATCAAAAATACCTACGCTACGTGGGCAATCCTAAATTTTAAAAAGAAGAATCTTGATATAGTAATAATTAATATAAACCTGTATTCTACTAAAAGTCTAGTTGACTCTCTCGAATTGGCTTCTATACTTTATGATATAGAAGCTACTCCTTATATTAAAAACAAGATAATTTTTATTGGTGGAACTATAAATGGGATGTCTGAGAATACCAACACACTCTTAAAGAAGAGTTTTACTAAGCTTAGTAATTATAATAAAGCTGACGTGGAATTAAAAAATACTCTTAATACTTATATGGACGTATTAAATAATACTGAGAGAGACTTCATATTAGCCCTCAATACAGCGACAGTTAAAGCACAGCCAGTTTATAGTTCAGTATTAAGACTTTTCAGATATGGAGCTAGATTTCCGGTGCATAGCATAATAACACTTAATAGTCGTTAAAATATTAAACATTTTAATAAATAAAATACATGGTAAAATATAAAACCTTTGTTCCCACAAATCTTAAATAAATTCTAAAATTAGAATTAATTTGAAAAATAAATGTTGTCCAATGTTAAATTTATTTAAGTAAGTCCGCACTAATATTCTTAAACACTCTCTCAATCTTAGCTGGTCTGGGGATGTTCTTCTATAAGGAAGTAAAGAGTTCGTGTTTCTTTCTCTCTACTCTACTAGGAATGGTCCATTTAATTAATTTTGGGTTAATCTTTCTGCTAATAAGGGATCTCTCTTTTCTGTTGGCAGTAAGTTGCTGTTTTCCATCATTTGTGATTCTTACAGTGGATGATCCTTTGGGGATTGCTCTTCCAGAGTAAATAGAAATTCCGTCAATCATTAAGAAGGGATAAAAAAATTTAAATTTTAAAATATGAGCATAAAGAACGATACAAAATTTTAAATTGCATTAAAGCTTATGCTTGTTCATCACACAAAACAAAAATACCATTGGAAAGTAAGTTATTCCAGTATATTCCAAATCTCCAAATATTTGATTTTAAACTTTTCGCCTCCTTCACTAAACACATTTTCTTCCCCTTCCATCATTCTACTGTTTATGACTATACAATATTTCCCATCCTTAACCCCAAAAGCCAAATATTCCTCAGTACAAATTATTTTTTTAACGCCGGAAAGGGAAATCTCTTTATTATTACTAAATAATATTACTTTTCTTACTCCGTAGGGATTAAGGTTTAATTCTAAATGTTCTTCAAAGTAAACAATTAATGTCCTTTCTCCACCCTTTAAAACCATTATAAATGGCTTATTTCTACTGGTAAAAGATTCTAATAATATTTTATAGCTAAGACCGTGTTCAAAAGTTGAGAATATTAACTCCCATTTGGTTGAACATTTGTATCTCAAGTCTACTAAATTCCTAATTTTAAAGATTAACCCTTTATCAAGGAGAGTGTTTTTATAAGGAAACGACTTGTAATAAAGACAAGGCTCCAATTCCGAGAGATCAGGAAGTTTCATAATGAAGAAAAAAATGGAATTAAAAATAATTGGGAGACCAATAAGATTTAAAGGAGAAGGAAACAATATATGTAAGAATTGATGTTGTATAAACATGTGATATTTCATATAATCTAAAAATTTAATCCACCCTTTTATCATGCACAAGTACATAAACAAAATTCTCTCCCTCAAGCTCTTAACAAACCAGGAAATACAAGAAATATGTGAGAAATCTATAGAAATTCTTATAAAAGAATCTAACATCCCAAACGTAACTAGTCCAGTCACTGTTTGCGGTGATATCCATGGACAGATTTTTGATCTTGTAAAGATCTTTAAAATAGAAGGTGATCCTTCGAAATGCAAGTTCATTTTCTTAGGAGACTATGTAGATAGGGGAGAATATTCTACTGAGTGTATCTTTTTACTTTTAATATACAAGATAATGTATCCAAAAAATATTTTCTTGGTACGAGGAAACCATGAACAAAAGGATGTATCAAAGACTTACGGACTATATGAAGAGACCATAAAAAAATACAATATTTATGTATGGAGAATATTATGTGAGGTATTTAGTTATTTTAATATTAGTTGCTTGGTTGACGGAAGGGTTTTGTGTGTACACGGGGGATTGAGTCCTAGAACTCTAAGCATAGATAAAATTAAAAGACTAGACAGGTTTAAACTTAATTTATCTGGTATACTTGAAGATTTAGTATGGAGTGATCCATATGAAGAAAACGGGTTTAAGGAGAGTAACAGAGGACTGGGATTTTTATTTGGGGGAGATGTAACTAACACATTTTTGGAATGTAATGACCTTACCAATATTATAAGAAGTCATCAATTTTCATTTGAAGGTTATAAATTCCACTATCCTGATAGGAATGTCGTAACAGTTTGGGGTGCCCCTGACTATCTCGGAAAGTTTGGAAATCCAGGAAGCTTTATGAGAATTAAAGATGATTTAGAAATTAGCACACAAAGACTTTGTATTTATGATTTCAATAATAGAAGTGTAGAAAATCTTAAAAGTTTATATAGCGAGAAATAATTTTTAATAAACAGGCACTTTACTTCTTTGTTCTTTTATTCTTAGAAATATTTTTTTTCTGATTAGTTTCCATATACGCCATACCTTCAATTCCAGTAGAAGTCTTTAATAAAGTAGAATACACGCCGACCTCCTCACTGTCCTTTCCTTCATCTTCACTGTTTGCTTCTTTATCGGAAGAAAGAAGTACAGATACAAGTAACTCCTTCTGTTGGGATCTAGACTTATAAACTCTATTCTCATTATTGTTAATTTCAGGTATATCGGTTATTATATTGAAAGTATAACCTTGATCCACCAAAAACTGTTGTCTTTTTGAAGAATAAAACATGTCGTCCGTATCCTTAGATACTAAGGAATAAAAGAACACTTTAAAGTCGGGATCATTCCTTCTTTTTGCTCTTAAAATTCTACCCAATCTTTGGGCTTCTTGCCTACGGGATCCAAAATGAGAGGAAATTTGAATTAAACCTGTAGCTTCTGGAAGATCAATCGAAGTATCACCTACCTTAGAAAGAAAAATGGTATTAATTAAAGGATTCGTTTGAAATTGTTTTAGAATTCTCATTCTCTCTGTTCAGTAGGTCCATAGATATACGGCTTACCCAGTTTCAAAGCATAGGCTTTAAGAGCTGAAACACTATCGGAAAAAACAATAATTTTATCGCCTTTGGCCTCATGCTTGTTAATTAAATATTCGCACACTTGAAATTTGGTAGGGTTCATGATTGAAAGAAGCCAGTGGACACTGGGTAGTAGCTCTTGAGAAGTGCTCCCGTCCACTTGCGACCCTATTTGTACAACGTGTGTCTTCCAGTGTTCACCGAAGTTTCCCATCATGGATAATGTAAGTTTGAATTTTTAGTTTCCAGTTGACAAAGTGTTTGATCGTATAGTTTGATCGTGTAGTTTGATCGTTGCCATTGTCGCTGGCGCTCCTCGTAGATTGCGCGTGACACTGTAATATAATTGAAATTAGATATCTATTGTCCACAATTATATATTAGATTGGGGAAAAACAAAACCATCATTTCTCCGCTTGAGATAACGTAAAAATAATGGATTTCTTTTTCCCCCAATCTAATATATTTTCATTTACACAGGAAGCAAGGTAAGTATTAAATTTTTTTTGACTTACTTTTCATTAAAGATTTTTTCAACTATTGGCGATATCTTATTTCCTTATTATTTTCATCACGAGAAGTTGAAAAATTCATTGATGAGAAGTAAGATAAAGAGATGAAATACACTTACAGTAGCGGACAAAAGTTTAAAGTTTATACGATTTGAACTTTTTTGGGAAGCTAGAGCAATTAGTTTACTAAAGGATGTGAAAAGAAATTTTTTCAAAAATTGCAATTGATCGGAATTGTTGAAAAAATACTAAAAGTTGAATTTTTAACTTTTTTATGCGGGCCTATATTGAAAATTTAAAAAATACGTTTTGTAGATCTGTGTCAATTAAATATATTCTGAAAATTTCGTCAAAATCGGTCGACGTTGCAATGAGCTACAAACGTTTAAAGATGGTAAAAATTGCAGATTTTCACGAATTATTGCAGAAAATTGTGAAAATCTGCAATTTTTCCATCTTTAAACTATATTTAAATATTATTGTGAATTTTCATGTGCATGAATATTTTTTTCCAGATTGGACCACACATGGACATTCGAGTTACCCTGAAGAAGCACGTCGGATAACTTCAATATAAAATATAAAATCTGCACGAAAAAATTCACGGTTGTGCTATTATGTTCGTGAATTTTTTCGTGATTTTTTGCTCACAAGAACGGAAGAGTTAGAGCATAGTTCATTTAATTAACTCGTTTAACCTGTTGCGATTTCGTAAGAAAGTCACACAGGAAAGAGGCGAGACTTAGAGTAATTGCAATTCGGAAAATATATTATATTTGTAAACGTATAAAAAGTTTGTTCGTATTTACAAAGTCTTGTGTGTTCCCCAAATTCTGACATCTCCGACACAGATCATTCTATTTTTGTGTTTGAACTTAAGTTAAACTAAAATTAACTCTGCGTTTAACGTGTTAATTGTTTCGAAATCTGTTAAAATTCCCAAGTGTCCATCCACCTTAAATTATGCATGGAACTTTCGGGGTCTTGCGCGGATGGTCCAACCATGCCGTACGCCAATGGTGAGAACAAGTAGAAGCTGAAACAACGATATACTTAATCATTTTGTTATTCTATTGGTAATAATTAAACTGCGGATTTTTACGCAAAATAAAAATTGTCCGCATTCATTTCCAAGTATAGAAGCTACAACAGTATCTTTAGATTCATTAAATGTTTTAAGTTCTAGCAACAACTTGTTTCTTTAGAACTGGCTTACCTATACGTGGTACTCGAAACAACAACAGCTAACGTTGTATGATAAACCACGCGTCCAACTCTGCTCGGAAGCAGAATGAGTAAAGTGTCGGAGTTGTTCCAGTCAGCATCGAGCTGTACAATAAAGCAGGGAAGTAGTGATGATAATATAAAACTCTGCTCATGGCCCAGAATGGCGCATAGTGCAATATCCAGCCGAGAAACAGCCATTTTCCAGCATTTAGGATTTTATTTCGTTGATCGAGTATAGCGGGCTGATCTGTGCAACCGCGTTGCTCTCGTACGCAAGCGTGAACGTACAGAACGATGAACAGTATCAAAAATGCTATATTGCTCCACCATATGACTGGGTTTCCGAGCAAATATATTCGCAGATTGTTCCCCGAGAAGAATTGTCCCTGGAAAGACAATTTATGCATTTATGACAAAAGCGAATTGATGCGATTTAAATCAGTAGAAATATTTTAAGAATTTAAGAACGTTAATATATTGTCTTCGACTTATTAAGGTTGTTCTAGAAGAAAAGAAAATTGCGATTGCACAGACTAGAAGTAAACTAAAGACTCACTCTGTAATTAATGGGCCATTGCCATGGCCGCGACGATACCTCTCCCTCTTTTACTTTTAAATCCGAGTTTCCTTGCAGCATCACCGCGTGCGATTCGAAAAATCTGTTCAGAAATCCTGGCGCGTAAACTTGGAAACTAACGTTCGGCACTGTGCAAAAGGAAAGACGTTAAATAATCGTTATCGCTCATTCATATACGAGCACTTACGTTTTGCATAATTGTTATCTTCGATGTTCCACAACGCGTTCTTGTCTCTCATGTTTGGATTGCAAGAGACCTCCTGTTGACTGTATGCCCTGTACATCGCACAGAAAAATTATAAAATCTTTTAAAACATCTCTTCTTAAAAGTGTCCACCTTCTTACAAATTTGACTGACCATTTTGGCAATGTCTTCCCGCTGCACGTTAAAACACAGTGGTGTAGATAATGTACGAACTTCAATTTACTCGTTACCGTTTCAATCACATCGTCCTCTCTGCCGTTCGCTATTAATACTTTCCATACATCGTTGGCATCTCCAGTACCATTCTAGAATATAAAACCACGTATAAATCTATGATAAAATACAGCGATAGAATCTACTCGTTGCATAGCGAACAGTTCCGAACAAATATTTCAACTCACTTCGCCGTATCCTGTAATTTGATAGTGTTTCTTCGACAACGGTGCGTACTCTTTGTGAGAATGTAAATTTCGGCGTGTGACCACGTGCTCTAATCGTATGAGATCTCCGTGTTTGACAAGTATCGGTTCATCTGGAATATCATCGGTGTCTAATCTTTTGACTAACCACAGATTGTTATCGTCTTTATGCGAATACGTAGTAATCTAAATAACATTGAAACGTTAATATCCTTTCGAAGTGTGTAGCCGATATTATATACATATATTAATATATTAGTACTTGTTGCTGTCTAGCTCCGACACCTTCTGGATAAAGGTGCCAATGAGAATGCAAGTATCCTCCTCCTGTACGGTGATTCTTCAAGGTGATGGTTGCTCCGTAAGCTAATTGCCTTGGCATTGTAGCATTGTACAAAGAATTTCCTTCTAACAAGGACTGAAATTCGGAGCTGTAGAATCCGTCTCCGCTTCCACTAGAACAATTCAGATTGTATTGTTTTTATAAATACATTTATTTAAGATTATCGTCTTACCTTTTATTTAGAACGGAAAGATGAATGTAGAAAAATAACATGTACAATAGTATGGGCAACATAATCAGACAGATACATCGCGCCACCAAGAGTTTGCACACATAAAGCTGTAAACCATAAGCACCGTTGTAGACGTACACGTATTGAACTTAACATGTTCGCTACCACAGATTACTCAAAGATAGTCAAATTAATTTTATGCTTCGCTATTTGAAGTTGTACATGGTATATTATTCAGGGACTCCATTGCTTATTTTTTCATTTAATAAAACAATTTAATAGCGAAAGTAAGTAGCGAACAAATGGTGGTAGCAAACGTGTTGAAACTAATGAGTAGACTGCAGATTTTCATGCAAAAAGAAATTTTCTAACTTAATTACAATGAATCAAGAATACGGAGACAATATTCTTAAAGTCTCCTCATGATAAATGTATAGATCTGTAGTCTAGTAATTAAATACGAAGGATAACTTACGATAGGTTTAGCAAGATCACCTAATTCTCTCCACAATTCGAAAGCTGTGTAAAGCCCAACTAAAAGAACAACGAACAAACCAACAAATTTCACGCTAATCGTGCAAGCGAGCGAAATTCCTGTGAAAGAGAGCCATCCCCACCATTTCCATGTGAAGGGCTCGTTGTGTAGGGCTCCCATGCGAGCCATGCTCCATGTTGTGCACATCATGAAACATAATAGTATGGGATCCAACAATATGTATTGATTCAATGTCAGTAAGCCCACATCTGCGATACATTGATATTGATCGTTAAAAATCATTCATTATTTATTCATTAAAATGATTAAAAGTATGCATACCAAAGAGGATAAGTAATGCAGAAAATGCAGCTGCTTGAATAGATTTTGTCAAATCCCATACAGTTAGGTATGACAGAGGAACTGTAGTCGCACCTAGAAATGTACAAAACTGAAACATACAATGCAGCTAATTTAGATTTCCTGACCAATAATACAGCACAGTTGTGTTAATTAAATTACACCAACTACACATCAAACTACACTCTGTAATTAATTCAATTATATTACAATTAATTAATTATTCTTAGATTAAAATTCTGCACAACTGTGACATTCAATCGCTATGGTTCTAGTATTCGTACTTACGATTCTCATGCCAACGTATTTAACATTTTCATATTTATCCCCTGGTTTCTCGAAAGCGAACGTTCCATCGTAACCGGTCAAGTAACCAGATAAACCTATTAACATCTGGAAACTAACAATGTAGAATCTTAACGAATACACAAAAATCGTATTAACCCCTTGCCCTACAATATCAAGTTAGCCGTTAGCAAATATAGGTATAGGAATACAGTCATGCATTGCTTAACAACGATTCGGTTAACAATTGTCATTATTAGACACCCTAAAGATCTTTCGAATTCTCTGTTGTTAAGCAACGCATGACTGTACAATCGATATAAGTTTCCTTTTCGCTCTAAGAATTTATAAATGAAATCTAATCAATGTAGATGCAAAGAAAATTATAGTGCAAGGGGTTAACGTAGTAATTACCTTCCCGAGGGGTGGATGAACGTCGAAGAAGAACGTCCTGTTTATGTACCAACTCCCCATTTTACCGAAATGAGTTTCATCCCAGCTAAAAATTAACATAAATGAATTACAAATTTGGAATTTACAAATCTGAAATGTTTGGACACTTACCAAACGTGCTGAGGTTCCATTACTTTATAGAATCTGGTTCCTGCCGTGAGTATCACAATAAGTCCAAACAGCAGCCACCAATTACTATAAGAAATATATTTAAAAATACTTTGAATCTAGAAGTGTATAACAGTATGATTTATACGTACGTATCCGTCGCAGAATTTTCGCCGCACGAAGATAGATCGTGCGAAGACGAATTTTTTAATTTGTGCGCGCTTCCTGAATTACTGCTTGCGTTCTTCATCTTACACGACGGCAGATCATGCGAAGATGAACTTTTTAATTTGTGCGCGTCTTGTAAATTACCGCTTGCATTCTTCATCTTACCATGAGCCTTCGACCGCTATCGTTATTTACAAAATACATACGCTTCATTAATAATGAAAAAAAAAGCAGGAAAGTTGGTCAAACGATACAGGAATTTCGAGTTCATGACACACACAACGTCGCGCGCTTCTAATATACCTGTTGAATTTCCCGTTCTCCAGTTCTTCAGCATAAATCGAGAAAGTACCGCTATTGTGTCGCAGTAACGTATCTCCTAATCTGAGAGCCCGGTTTATCATTTTAAGAATTCGTCTTTTTTCAACTATCGACAACGGACCTGAAACATTCGTTGAAAAAGTAAATTGAACAAGTTTTTAAGACGTCTTTCAAAATTTATGAATTTCCTACTCTTTTTTCGAGATTTTTAGCGTCATCAATAACGTGGTAAGTACGCAAAAGTGTAAAAAAAATCGTTGTTTGTTTCAGCTGAAAATTAAAAGATACAAAATTCCCGCCATTTTTCTTTTAAATGTATAATTATATATTTTGAAAGTTTCAAAAAGAACAGCTTCATAGTTTTCAAGAAGAAATTTCGAAAACCACTTTATTTCTGAATCCTACATATATATATCTCACCACCTCTGTTACACATTACCAGAGAGGATACATTACACAGATTGACAGTGTATAGTTCGATAGTCGATAGTAGTCACGCTCGATAATCATCACGTACAATCGATATGTTTGTAATCACAGTCAGAGAAGTTTCGATTGTTGCGATTGGATATTTTGAATCAGCAAGGAACACGCCAAACACGCTGCACGCCGCACCACGCCGCACGCAGTAATAATCAGTAATAATCACGAATTGTCTCAACAGTGTATTGCTTATCGTCATTGTAGAAGAATACCCGTTTCAAGTGTTTAACATACTGGTTAAAACTGATCTCTGAATAGATAGAAATTGATTTGTATAAAATACCACAAAGTTGTTCCATAAAATAGCAGAAAATGGATGTGCTGGATATATTCAGCGCGAATGGATCATTCCAGAGACAAGTATTACCGGGACCATCCAGCCGAAGACACTTACCACAAGACATGTCTTTGCTGGATGCAGAATTGAACACAACGATCAGGAGTCTGAAAAGTGGAACAGACTATGTGACCGAATATGTAAAAAAAGAGGAGAAGGAGCTGTTAGAGGTATATTAATTATTCGAAAGTAATTTTTTCATCCCGTTTGATTTATCCTCGTTTCCAGTCGGCCAACAATTACAATGATGAAAACAACTTCGAACTTGTATCACACGGAACAGAGGCTATACAGGATTTATGCAATAACGAATTGAACACATTGAAAATATACAAAACATATAATTTTGCGCACCTACTGAAAAATAATTTAACGATCACTTCCAAGAGGGAGCAAATTGTTTCCATGATCGAAACAAATTCCGTAGTAGTGATTCGAGGGCCGACCGGTTGTGGTAAAACTACTCAAGTACCGCAGTTTATTCTCGATTCCTGTTATAAGAAAAAGAGTCATTGCAATATCATAGGTAATTTCGTTTGGTTGTTCAAACTTTTAGTATTGATCCTATTACATGTCTCGTAAACGCATAAAATCTATTTCTCGTATATAGACAGCGAATTTTATGCTTTTACAACAAACGAGTAGGTGTAACTTAAAACAGTAAAAACATTAGAAGAATTTGATAATACTGTTATATTATTTTTAACCTATTAAATGTATTAAGAATGAAAATAAGTTTCCATTTCACTCCAGTTTGTTGCAACTCCAATTCGAGCAGAAACTTTTTAGTTTGCATAAAGATTCGCTGTCTACTAATATATTGGGTTGGCAAGAAAGTAATTTCGGTATTTTAAGGTGAAATAAAACCGTTCTTTATTCAAGCGATGAACTTTAATCAATAAAATATTTTCTTCTTCATTCTTTTTGGCAAAAGATCATCGAACAAAAGGGAAAATATCCTATTCATTAAAGTTCATTGTTTCAATAAAAAAATTGGACTCTATTTCATCTTAAATACCGAAATTACTTTCTTGCCAATCCAATATATATTAGGTCATCAGAAAAGTTTTAGTACCAAGCACGTTTTATTTGACCAAGCCATTTGTTTTTTTAAAACACAACTCTGAATTTTCATCGCATGTGTTAAAGTAATTGTTTGTTCGTCTCGTAGTTACACAGCCTAGACGTATCGCCGCCATAAGCATAGCGAAGCATGTCAGCAAAGAGCGAGACTGGCCTGTAGGCACTCTTGTCGGATATCGAGTTGGTCTGATAAATCACACATGCAATGAGACTCGTTTAACATACTGCACAACAGCTGTGCTCTTAAATAAACTGATAAATTCCAAAAACTTGCTGGATTACACTCATATTATACTGGACGAAGTTCACGAAAGGGATCAGGACATGGACTTTCTTCTGCTTGTTATACGCAAACTATTGCGTACCAATTCACGGTTTGTTAAAGTGGTACTGATGTCCGCGACATTTCAAGCGGAGGCATTCGCTAAATACTTCTCCTCGCCTATGGGGGATAAGCTGGTACAAGCCCCGATCATCGATATATCGAAAAAAAGTTACTTCAATATCAGAATATACTATCTGTGCCAGATGGCTCAGCTGGGTCCGGTAAATAAATTGTATTCGAGTAATTTAGTATAGAACATATTGTACATATTTACGAACGCTTGTAACAATCACGCTTTTTCCAGTATCCTGAAGTTTCCATGACAGAGCCAAAAGTGACGAAGAAGATGATGGAATACTGCACGAATCTGATAGAAATTCTGGACGACGTGGACATGAAAGCTGACGACGCGAACTACGATCAAGAAACGGAGATCTACGGGAGACACGTGATCCTGGTGTTCCTACCGGGAATCAACGAGATCGAGGAAATGCACAGTTTGTTGTCATTGCCGAAGCACGAGCAAGCTAAATGGGACGTGGTGGTGTTGCACTCGTCGATAACGAACGAGGAGCAACAACGAATCTTCCACAAACCGCCTCACGGATACCGTCGCGTCATTCTATCCACAAACATAGCTGAGAGCAGTATCACAGTACCTGACGTAAAATACGTGATCGATTTTTGTTTAACGAAGCAGCTTGTAATCGACCCGAAGACAAACTTCCAGAGTTTGGAGCTGACATGGGCGAGCAAGGCGAATTGCGAGCAAAGAGCTGGTCGTACGGGTCATGTGATGGACGGACGAGCGTACAGACTGGTTCCGCAAGAGTTCTACGAATCCGTTTTTCCGAAGGAATCGCCTCCAGAAATATTGCGGGCGCCTCTGGCGAACGTGGTGTTGAAATCAAAGCTGTTAGACATGGGAGAGCCGAAAGCTATCTTGGCGCTCTCTCTGGATCCTCCGGACCTCGGAAATATAGAGAGAACGATTCTGTTGTTGAAGGAAGCCGGTGCACTGATCGACAAGCCGAACGAGTTCAAACACTTCGACGGAGAGCTGACGGATCTCGGTCGAGTGATGGCCCACCTTCCGGTGGATATACACATCTCGAAACTTATAATGTTAGGGCACATTTACAGCATTTTAAAGGACACGATCGTGATCGCGGCTAGTTTAGCCGTGAAAGATGTATTCAACAGCCCGTTCCAGCAGAAGATGTTGGCTTACAACGTTCGGCTTAACTGGGCGGCCGATTCTTGCAGCGATTGCATAGCGTTCATGAACGTATACAACGTATGGATCCGCGAGAAAGCCAATCGCCGAATAAGCGACGATGCCTCGGAGAAAAGATGGGCGACGAGGAATTTTGTACAGATTAGAGTACTGCGAGAGGTGAAAGCGTTGATCACAGAATTGACGAAGAGACTGGAGCGCCTCGGGATAAAAGAGAGCGAGGGCGTGAACAAAGTGATCTGGAAGGAAGACGAACGGCCGATCGTTTTGAAGTTCGTGATCGCCGGAGCATTCTATCCGAATTATTTTATCAACGACGTACCGGATGAGCAGGTGAACGAGCACGCTGGAATCAGATTGTTGAACGGATTGGACCCTGCCACGACTGTATATGTGCAAGGATGGCCTATGAGGCAGCCTGGACTTCTCTACGCTAAGAGAATCCAAGATATCTTCGCGCAACAGATGAGGTCTCCCTGCGTCAAAGTGAGAGTCTCCTTTGACTGTTCCTCGAGGATTTATGTACAATTTATAAAGGATGAGTTACGCGGAAATAGTAACAAGAATAATACCACGAAGAAAATTTCACAATGTGTTTATAAAGCCATTAGAATGAGGCAAGTTCGTATACCGCTGGAAATACCGATTTTGAGGGAGGACGTCGCCATCGAAATTGCGGAGAAACAGAATCTAAAAAGAAAGCAGTTCTTCACTCGCGGTAGCGATAATGAGAACCGCATGGGACCGCGATTGCCAGGTTTACGGTCGTCCCGGATTCCCATAGTCATATATCACGTACGTATTATTTGTGAATTGTTAGTTTAATAACTAGGCTACGGATCTTCATGGAAAATAAAAATTGTTTGGATTAATTGCAAAATATAAGAGCTCTTTAGTGGTTTTATTAAGTTGTAAGAAACGCTTTGATTGTCTTAAACTGTTTTAATCTCTACACTGTTTGAAATTACACCCACCCATTTTGGTTAAAAATGCGTAAAGATCCGCAGTCTATTAATAACTTTGTATTTTTACCGATTTTTATGTATACAATCGGTAACTACCACGTGGAATTGTACGAATTAACTAACAAAGATTTTTGTTCAGATATGTGCACGGACAACTTCAATATTTGTCATGCGTGTAGTTTCTTCAAACTTTAATGAGAGCGTGAAATGGCTCGACTAACAATCGAAATTTTCAGGTCGAAAGTCCCGGTCGATTCTGGATACAAGTCCGCGACTCCAGAGTGAAGAAGGAGATGGACAGGATACAATTCGCCATCGAGAGGAACATAAGACTTCTCAAATTATTCGACACACCCCCGGAAAGCGGTACAGTCGTGGTCGCCCCGTACGAGAAGAACAATTGCAGATCGTATTCCCGGGCGATAGTGGAGGGTTGCGTGACATTGCCGTTACGTGAAGTCCTGGTGCAGGTGTCTTTCATCGATTACGGTTACTCGAGCGAGTGTCGCCTGTGCGATTTAAGGCGCATAGACATGCCCGATATCGCCGACGTTCCTGCGTTAGCCATCGAATGCGTCCTAGCAAAGGTGCAATCGTCGTCAACGGATAACTTGAAGAATTGGTCGGAGGCAGCGTACGACTTTTTCTGGATGTTGGTGCACAAATCAGGCCAGCTGCACGGCGACATTTATTCGATCGTGAACGGCGTGATGGCGTTGGAAATGGTACTGAAGACCGACGAAGAAGAGATCAGCGTGAATCAGTCACTGGTCGACAAGAAATTCGCGATTGAAAAAGAGGAGGGCTATTTTTCACGGTTCAATCACGACTTACGGATGAAACAGGCGGACATGTCCGACGAACAGTGTTTCCATTACGAACAGTTACAATACAGTCAGGATTACATGCTGGATGATTATCCGGATCCTCCGAGCGACTCGGAGTGTCGTACAATGGTGAATCTGAAGGGACCATTCTCACCTCTCGAGATCAGATTGGAATCTCTCACTATAGCCGACAGAAACAAGCAGATTAATATAGGCACAAACTCTGTGAACGCTGTTCTGCTCGACACCGACCCAGAAGTTTCTTCTCAGAGACTTCTCGTAGCTGGCTCTGTGTCGCAAAGCGCTTATAGCAGCAATCTAACGTTGTACAATACAACGTTGATGCCACGACTCTCTGGTCTCACAGCGTTGATCGTGCTCATCTTCGCACCGACGATGGAACTGCGCCGCGATATATACGGCACTCATTATATAGGCGCGCTGTGCGGACTTGGTTTTCATCCTCAGACCAAAAAAGGTCTGTTCCCAGAGCACGATATACAGCTTCAATTCGACACTGAGATTACTGTAGATGACCTGCAATATGTAAGCAATCGCTTGACATTTTTACTTCACTTTAAACTACATTAGGGCCTCCTGCAATGTAGGTACGTCACGGGGTACCTTGGCTAGATCAGATGAAATGATTTTGATGAAACATTGCACAAGTCTTCGTTAGACTACAGTCACTCGCAATAATATCCGGTATTTTTCATAGCGGACATTAATAATTGGTCCGAACTGCAGAGGAAATACTAATAGTTGTTTTTGTACATCTTTTTGCGTGTGAGCATGCATAGAAAATTTAAAAAATACATTTTCTAGATCTGTGTGAAATCTCCTTGAAAATGACCTCGAGAAAAATTCGTAATTTCTAATTATTTCGTTCATTCATCAGATAAACAGATTGCGGCATTGGATGAACATTGGAATGAAAATCAGCCACGAAGCCAGGAGCAGCGACAACATGGAGGAGACAATCATCTGTCAGAATAGAATAAAGGACGTGCTGTTCAAATTGATCGAGAGAACACGAAAGCCCCAGACTATCGAAATTATCAATAATTTTGACATGTGGAATTTATACGATGATCTGTTGTATCTGCGGCTCAATAGAACGTCGACGATCGTGAATAATATATATAAGTTACACAATGCATTGGAATTGGAAGAAACCAATCAGTCGCAGGAGTTCATAGAGCATGTGAAAAAGCTGAGGGCGTTGACAATCGAGTAAGTAACGAA
>JAQQRV010012535.1:29244-41295 GCA_028455795.1 Lasioglossum marginatum | reverse complement strand
GCACCTTGGTCGTGCCATTGTTGGTATGTTGGATTATTAAAATTAAATGATCAATTTTCAGACACTTTTTATTCTATAGAGAGATCTCGATCTCTCTGCCCCGCGATTTCTTAACACATTGGTTTATTGTAAACTCTTGGATGATCAATCCCTTGTCAGAGTGCAAAAGCTCAAATCGCACCCCGCAAGAAAAGTGACACAATTTAAAAAAATGGAAATTTTGAGGTTATGTCATAGAAAAATATGTAAATAAGTTATATAGTATTCTTTATAAGCGTACTCTCTCTCTCTTCCTCTCTCTTTCTTCCGCTCCCTTACTCTCTCACCCGCTGTCTCTCTCTCTCTCTCTCTCTCTTTCTCCGTCTCTCTCTCCCGTTCTTTCTCTCTCCCGCTCCCTCACTCTCTCTCTCTTCCGCTCTGTCTCTCTCTCTCTCCCTCTCTCACTCTCCCGCTCTCTCCCACTCTCTCTTTGAAAAATACACATTGTCATGGCGCTCAATTTTCGGTTACGCTACAGTAGGCAACCCGATTCTCAATTTTCGGTTCTCCTTCAGAAGGCAACCCGCTCGTTAATTTTCTGATCCCCTTCGAAAGGCAACCCGAACGTCAATTTTATTCTATATCGTATCGCATACGTATCGCATACGTATCGCATACGTATCGGATACGTATCGCATACGTATCGGATACGTATCGGATACGTATCGCATCCTTCGGGAGACAACCCGCTTGTCACTTACGTATCGCATACGTATCGCATACGTATCGCATACGTATCGCATACGTATCGCATACGTATCGGATACGTATCGTATCCTTCGGGAGGCAACCCGCTTGTCACTTACGTATCGCATACGTATCGCATACGTATCGGATACGTATCGGATACGTATCGGATACGTATCGTATCCTTCGGGAGACAACCCGCTTGTCACTTACGTATCGCATACGTATCGTATCCTTCGGGAGGCAACCCGCGTGTCACTTTTCTGTTCCCCTTCGGAAGGCAACCCGCTCGTCAATTTGCTGTACCCCTTCGGAAGGCAACCCACTCGGCGTTTTAGCGTGACAGAACTATTTTATATAATAGAGAGATACATATGTTATATAGTAAATATATATACCGATGTATATATGTGGCGATTGTAGCCAACTTCAGACTACTCTCACTATTGTGAATTTTCTCACAAATGTGAAGTTGTCGTTTTTAAAAAAGGTTTTCTTTTTTTGTTTTAAAAACAAATTATAAAAATGTTTAATCAATAACTTGTTTTCAAAGGAGAAGGATCAAATATTGAATTCAGAAATTGTAACTAATATTGTTATATATTCAAGGTTATTAGATTATTAATAAATTTAAATAATTAATTTCAACCTTTATATATATAATTATTGGAGGATAAATTTGAAAATACCTAGAGATCCTCTAAATATATATTTAGATGTTTCTTATGTCGATTTTTTACAGACTAAACGGATGGAGGAAATTCGTATATCAATAATATTTTCGGTGAGACTTCATTTTTTCTTGAAAGCTGTCGTTTGTATTGTCAAAGAAATATAAACAACCATTTCCCGTAGAATAATCTAACAGCGGGTTACATTTCGCGGTTCTATTGTTCTATTCTAACCTATATTGTTCTACAACCATTTCGTTATCCATACAAACGTGCGCTCGGACGACGCAATAAAAACATTTTGAAAATCGTGAAAAAAATCTCTCTGCAATAAGTTTTACTTTCTTGCTCGTTCGTGGATTTATTTAGTGGCCGTGCGATATCGAAAATTCGATTTTTCTTTACTCGGACGACACAGAAAAACAAATTTGAAAATTGTGAAAAAGTGTTTTTACAAGTTATTCTTAAAACATAACCTTTCTTGCTCGTTCATGTTTTTCTTTTGTTATTTTCGGGTGTTTTAAAAACAAAAGTACAGTAATTAAAAGAAGTTTCTTTCTTGTTGTTTTCAATGTCTGAAGAACAAAGTTGAATAATTCAGTGGGGCCCCCATGTTTTTGTCTTTAGGTGGTTTTTTTTTAAAGATATCAAGGTTGTCTTAATTTGTTCGAACTGAGGTACTTTTTGATACATGAATGCCGCTGGACGTTCGTTGCAAAAAAGTACTAACCTAATTAGATAAAATCTTAGAAACAGGTTTAGAAAATTACAATATTCAGCGACAAGAAAATATCGACCGTGCTAAACTTCCTTCGGTATTATGCTTTTTTTGTTCTTTATTGCATTTTAATATCAAACGAACTAGGTAACCTCGGTGATTGATACAATTTTCACAAGTTACGGGCGAGTACCTCGCATATCCAGGGTACCATGCGAATATCTATAATTAAACGTACATATAAAAAATAATTATGTCGGTCTATAATCGATAATCGAAATTGCAAGTGAATTTGTAAGGAGAATACACGACGCAGATTAATATCGTTCAATTCCTGGTAAAACTGCGGAGTCCGTTGCAATTACATCTACAAAATTACAAAGATAAAAAATAAGGAATTGTACAGATCATTTCTACGCATTGTTACTACACGTACATCTAGTGTTTTCCAGAATACATCAATTAATACTATTAATAAAAATAATGAGAACTGTGTCGTAATTCGAAGAACGGATCGATCTTCAAGTTTCTTGTGTCGTGAAAACTCGGACGAACATTTGTACGTGCACGTCGAGTGGATTTCGAATTAATTACCGGAGAATAACAATGAGTATTATGTCCTATAAAAACAATTTTGCACCGCAACTTACGTTGGGAATGTCTTGGAGGTTGGCACCGAATATTTATCTCAGTCACGTCGACACCTTCTTCGATCCGAATATAATTGGTTTAATGTGTCTCGAACACCTATTCGTATGTACAGGAAACGAAGCTTTCACCTTACATTTAATTATTACAATATTTAAAGTAAACTTCTATAGTGCGTGTGTGTGTATGTACAGTGTTATATAAAATTACTAATGCCCTGACGAGAACCAAGGCAGAATTTTCTTAAGATTTATATCAAATACGATCACAAAGTTTGTTAATTAGAATTTGAATAATGCTTCACACTCGCTTCAATTCGAATCATCATCGTCCGACTTCAAAGCGTACGAAACAGGTTTACGGACACGACCCCCTCCGGATCTCTGCGGCGTCGGAGACGTTTCGTTGCTGTCTTGTGATTCGGCCTTCTTCTTCTTCTTCTTTACCTGTAAATAAAGATTGCACAGTAAGACAAATTACCTGAAAAACTCGTTGCGATAGAAGAAAATGCGTCGATTTGGCATCGAGCGGAACTTAATTCAACGTCAACAAGATTCTACATGTGGGTGGACGAGATCCAACAGTTGATTTCACTTTCTTTTTAACGGAAAGACATTTCCATTGATATTCGGACACATTTAACGAGACGATAACTTTTCTAACATTGAACCATACTGATCTGAACTTTTTCGAGAAGTTAGCGAAGTTTTTGATAATAATTGCAAGCTGTCGGAATTGCTGAAATACTGAGAGTTGTATTTCCCAACTCTTTTATGCGAGCCTGGAAAATTGGAGGAAAATTTGTATGGAAAATTTAGGAAACACGTCTCGTAGAACATATTCTGAAAATTTCATCAAAATCGGTCATTTGAAGATGGTAAAAATTGCATTTTTTTAAGATTCTCGGTCTCCAACTGCAATAAATTACATCTTTCTGTCGTTTTTCACCGCATCAACCAATTTCGATGAAACTTCCACGATACTTATATAATTGACTCAAATCGACGAAACGTACTTTTGAAGTGAAACTTCTTTGCTGAGGGTAACAATTTTCTGATGGGACGGAAGTCGATGTAGCGGAAGTCGAAAGTCGAGCGCGAAAATTTAAACTGGGAATGAAATAAAATAAAATGAAACGCGAGACGGAACGGAACAAAACGGAACAAAACGGAACGAAACGGAATGGAACGGAACAAAACGAAACGAAACGGAACGGAACAAAACGAAACAAAATGGAACGGAACAAAACGAAACAAAATGGAACGGAACGGAACAAAACGGAACAAAGCGGAACAAAACAGAACAAAGCGGAACAAAATGGAACGGAACGGAACAAAACGGAACGGAACAGAACAAAACGGCACTGAACAAAACGGAACGGAACAAAACGGAAAGGAACAGAACAAAACAGAACTGAACAAAACGGAACGGAACAAAACGGAACAGAACGGAATGGAACGGAACAAAACGAAACGAAACTGAACGGAACAAAACGGAACAAAACGGAAAGGAACAGAACAAAACAGAACTGAACAAAACGGAACGGAACAAAATGGAACGGAACGGAACAAAACGGGACGGAACAAAACGGAACAGAACGGAACGGAACAAAACGAAACGAAACGGAACGGAACAAAACGAAACAAAATGGAACGGAACAAAACGGAAAGGAACAGAACAAAACAGAACTGAACAAAACGGAACGGAACAAAATGGAACGGAACGGAACAGAACGGAATGGAACGGAATAAAATGAAACGAAACGGAACGGAACAAAACGAAACAAAATGGAACGGAACAAAACGAAACAAAATGGAACGGAACGGAACAAAACGGAATGGAACGGAACAAAACGGAACGGAACAAAACGAAACAAAATGGAACGGAACGGAATAAAACGGAACGGAACAAAACGGAACGGAACAAAACGAAGCAAAATAGAACGGAACAAAACGCGACAAAGCGGAACAAAACGGAACAAAGCGGAACAAAACGAAACAAAATGGAACGGAACGGAACAAAACGGAATGTGGACTCCACGCACACGATTTTTTTAAATTTTCAGTATAGGCTCCCATAAAAAAGTTGTAAAACGCAACTTCCAGTATTCTCTTTACAATTCCGACCGATTGCAATTTTTGAAAAAATATCTCTTCGCGTCATGTAATCGCTAACTTCTCAAAAAATTTGAAATCGTGTAGTACGCTATTAAAGATGTCATCATCTTTTAAAGAGTGTCCGAATCCATCTTTAAACGTTTGTAGCTTATTGAAACGTTTCCAGACGTTTACAGATCTACGAAACGCATTTCGTACAATCATCAAGAAAACACTGTGACACTAAAAGGTAACCTGAATTTTCTATTTTTAGAAAAGTTTTACACGATCCTTAGAAATACTATTTATGTTATTAAATTTGTCTGTCATTGTACTTACATTTTGTTTGTTGGCGAACATAACCTCCTCCGAGTCTGAATCCGACTCGACTACCTTTTTCTTTAACTGCCTCTTCACAGCCTTCGCTCCGCCATTTTCCGTTTTCTTCTTGGCGGGCGCTAAGCAAGAAACTTTCAAATGAAACGAAGAAATAATATTATCTCTTAATATTGAAAACCTTACCTTTTCCGGGTGGCGAGAACGTCGAGTCTTCGCTGGACGATATGACAATCTTTTGTTGCTTGTTGGAGATCGCGGCCTCCTCGGATTCCGAATCAGAGGAAGCTGTCTTCGTCTTCAACTGTCTTTTCACTCCTTTCCCTCCGCCGTTCTCAGTCTTTTTCTTCCCCGTTGTTTTCGCAGGCGTGAAAATTGATTCTTCGCTGGACGACGCGATATTCTTCTGTTTGTCTCGCGAGGAATTGCCGATCAAGGAGTCGAATAATTCTTCCGAGCTCGCTGAAAGAAAAACAATAAACAGAAACAATATAACTGAATGCAAATTGAAATCCTTTGCACTTACGTTGCGGTGGCAACGACTTTCTATCTATTTTGAAGCTGTCATCCGAGTCGCTATCTACAATCACGGGGGGCTTCATTTTCCTGCGGGAAAATCGAGAATCAGCGAAATATCTAAAGCGTATCTGTGATCACGAGACGCTACTCACTGCTCGGAATCTGAATGTATCGGCAGTGTCTCAAGTTCACTCTCGGAGGACGATTCTTCGCTTAAATTGTAGTTCTTCTTAGCTGCAACATTTAAAACATTTGCTGCGGCATGATTTTCCGTTAGGATGGCTCTTATTTACTCCTGGTTTCTGTCAAAATTTCTTTCACGGGAGTCGTTCGAAATAATTAATGCGACGCTCGTGAAATCGTTTTTCCCGAATATTTACTGCATCAAAAAGTATGTTGAACGAAACGTGCTGATCTGTACCGTAATCTCCCTATTTTTCCCATATTCTGCAAAGTTTCAGCTTCGATTTAAAAAAAAATTCATCGCTCTACCTCATTTCTGTCGAAAGTTATTTATTTTTGAATCGAGTTAGGTCAAGTTTCCTCACAGTGGGCAATTCGGACGAAATTTGTTTCAAAATCGAAGAACTTTCGATAGAAACAAGATAGAGCGATGAAACTTTTTTCAAATCGAAGCTGAAACTCTGTAGAACATGGGAAAAATAGGGAGATTATGGTACGAACGTTTTTTAACGTCGAGAAAATTCGACAAAAATTTTTTCCACCCGTTGGACTGAAGAAACCCAATTTTCTTGAAATTCTACAAGTTTAACGAATTTTATCAAGGTTAAAAAACGTTCGTACCGTAATCTCCCTATTTTTCCCATATTCTGCAAAGTTTCAGCTTCGATTTAAAAAAAATTTCATCGCTCTACCTCATTTCTGTCGAAAGTTATTTATTTTTGAATCGAGTTAGGTCAAGTTTCCCCACTGTGCTTCGCAAATTTGTTTCAAAATCAAAGAACTTTCGATAGAAACAAGATAGAGCGATGAAACTTTTTTCAAATCGAAGCTGAAACTCTGTAGAACATGGGAAAAATAGGGAGATTATGGTACGAACGTTTTTTAACGTCGAGAAAATTCGATAAAAATTTTTTCCACCCGTTGGACTGAGAGAACCCAATTTTCTTGAAATTCTACAAGTTTAACGAATTTTGTCAAGGTTAAAAAACGTTCGTACCGTAATCTCCCTATTTTTTCCATATTCTGCAAAGTTTCAGCTTCGATTTAAAAAAAATTTCATCGCTCTACCTCATTTCTATCGAAAGTTATTTATTTTTGAATCGAGTTAGGTCAAGTTTCCTCACAGTGGGCAATTCGGACGAAATTTGTTTCAAAATCGAAGAACTTTCGATAGAAATAAGATAGAGCGATGAAATTTTTTTTAAATCGAAGCTGAGACTCTGTAGAACATGGGAAAAATAGGGAGATTATGGTACGAACGTATTTTAACGTCGAGAAAATTCGACAAAAATTTTTTCCACCCGTTGGACTGAAAAAACCCAATTTTCTTGAAATTCTACAAGTTTAACGAATTTTATCAAGGTTAAAAAACGTTCGTACCGTAATCTCCCTATTTTTCCTATATTCTACAAAGTTTCAGCTTCAATTTAAAAAAAAATTCATCGCTCTACCTCATTTGTGTCGAAAGTTATTTATTTTTGAATCGAGTTAGATCAAGTTTCCTCACAGTGGGCAATTCGGACGAAATTTGTTTCAAAATCGAAGAACTTTCGATAGAAATAAGATAGAGCGATGAAATTTTTTTTAAATCGAAGCTGAGACTCTGTAGAACATGGGAAAAATAGGGAGATTATGGTACGAACGTATTTTAACGTCGAGAAAATTCGACAAAAATTTTTTCCACCCGTTGGACTGAAAAAACCCAATTTTCTTGAAATTCTACAAGTTTAACGAATTTTATCAAGGTTAAAAAACGTTCGTACCGTAATCTCCCTATTTTTCCCATATTCTGCAAAGTTTCAGCTTCGATTTAAAAAAAATTTCATCGCTCTACCTCATTTCTGTCGAAAGTTATTTATTTTTGAATCGAATTAGGTCAAGTTTCCCCACTGTGCGCCGCAAATTTGTTTCAAAATCAAAGAACTTTCGATAGAAACAAGATAGAGCGATGAAATTTTTTTCAAATCGAAGCTGAAACTCTGTAGAACATGGGAAAAATAGGGAGATGATGGTACGAACGTTTTTTAACGTCGAGAAAATTCGACAAAAATTTTTTCCACCCGTTGGACTGAAGAAACCCAATTTTCTTGAAATTCTACAAGTTTAATAAATTTTATCAAGGTTAAAAAACGTTCGTACCATAATCGCCCTATTTTTCCCATGTTCTACAAAGTTTCAGCTTCGATTTAAAAAAAATTTCATCGCTCTACCTCATTTCTGTCGAAAGTTATTTATTTTTGAATCGAGTTGGGTCAAGTTTCCCCACTGTGCGCCGCAAATTTGTTTCAAAATCAAAGAACTTTCGATAGAAACAAGATAGAGCGATGAAACTTTTTTTAAATCGAAGCTGAAACTCTGTAGAACATGGGAAAAATAGGGAGATTATGGTACGAACGTTTTTTAACGTCGAGAAAATTCGTTAAACGCCGTACAAGAAATTCGAAGAGCCACCCTGATGCACATTCTATTTCCTCGACGAACGAATATAAAAATCAGCACCTGCATTCCTACGTGATGTTTTTCGAGGTTCCGGAGGAGGAGATATGCTACCAAAGTCAATGTCGTCGTTGCTGTCGGAGTCTTTGATTCCTTTCTTATCAGGTTTCTCTTTTTTCACCTTCGACTTGAACGGTAACGTCGATTGCTTCAATGCTAAATAAAAGCATTTCATTAAACTTCGTGAAACTGTTTTTAGTTAACGCCGCTGTAATCAAGTACCTCTTTTGCCCGCTGCTTTCTTTTCTAACTTTTCCGGAGAACTGCCTACTCGATCTTCCAACGGTCTCGCGTTCGCATCGACCAGGGCGTCGAATTCATCTTTGTCTTCCGCAGATTCCTTCTTCACCTGAAACATTGCCATGGATTAGAACAATCGAATCTCACGCGAGGCGAAATTTCGTTGAATTCACCCTTGGTTTCTTAATCCCTTCCTTCTTATCCTTAGACACGATGTCTGCTTTCTCGATCTTCTTCTTCAATTCCGTGTCGATCACGGGGACCACTCGACGAACGGTCTCCGGGGAATAGAATTTCGTTGGTGGTTTCTTGATGGTCTTAGACGATTTCTGCTCGTCCTTGCGCTCCTTTTCCTCGACCTGAAACGTGAAAAACGTACGTAGAAAAAGATTCGCGTGTTAAATACTTTGTTAAAACATGTTTACTTTGTTCAATTCGCTCAACAAATTGTCCAGATCCTCCTTCCATAGAGACACAGGCGTTCGAGTTTGCAGTTTCTTCAATTCCGAAATTTTCTCGTCCCGTTGTCGCAGCAGATCGTCTTTCCTTTCTTTCGTCAAGCTCCACAATGTCATGCCGAGCAGGTAATCGAAGTTCTCGCTTGCCAAAGCGGTGGGCGCTGCGACCGCCTCGTCTTCGGCGTTCTCGGCCACCTCTTCCTGACAATATATTACATTCGGTTATGTAAAACATTTGCTTATCCAATGTTTCTCAAAAACTAGGATTCAAAATTAAGATTCGGAAACATGAAACAAATTCGAGATCGTAATCCTGCCCTCGACCGTTTCTTCACTTACTTGATCTTCCTAACGTGGCACAACAGTTAAACGACCATAAATTATGCGATACTTCTCTTCGATATAGTTTACGGAACGTACCAACACTTCTTCCCTGTTTTGCGACAGTTTCCAAGCGACCACCGGGTCGGACTCGAAGTTCCGTTTGATCAGCTCGGCGATCATGTCCTTCTTCTTCTTGTTTTCTATCACGATAGTGCCGTCGCATTTCTCCAGGATAAATCGGGCTTGGTTCGAGAGCTTCGACGCCTCCGCGTTCAGGATGCCTTCCAAATAATCTTTCCTTCTGTGGTACATCTCCATCCTTTGTTTGTAAAAGCTCTTCATGATTAGGAGAACGTTATCGTATTTCCGGAGACACTGGCTGTCGTCGAATGCACACTGAAAATGAACATAATTGAAAGTATCCTATTTATTGTTAACGATATTTCCTTACCATGGATGTGATTGCCATCGTCGTCTGCAGTTTGAATGCTTTGTGGAGACCGTCCCTTTCCAGCTCCACCAATTTATCGCGGTTTAAAATAACCACAAAGTGCACCGATGTATCTGTGTTGTATTCCTTGTAGTCTCTGAAATATTATTCGGAAATAACAAGCTGGCAAATGGTTTCGCTGTGGGAATGTCAAAGGTACTAACGAAATGACAGCTGGTGTTTTATCTGTCCCGTGCAACATCGGCTCTAACACGGTTTCTTTGTATGCCTGCGTCCAAGTTCCGATTGGCAGTTCGGTGATCTCAACTTTGTCCGGTCCTATCACCGATATTTCTCCATTGACAACGTATCTGTAGTCTCCGCAGCTTTCTATGACTCCTTTGAAGTTCTTGTAATACGGTATCTGGAAAGAACGGTGAAAAGAAAAATATCGCAAGCGAGTCTCGTAACATGACTTCAAACAACTCCTAGGGCACAGTTACCGTACCCCAGGTTATCGGACACGGAACAAACGTTTCAGGAATTAATGAAAACAACGCGCACTAAAAAAAGTAACTACGCGCAGTAAAAAAGATAGTAAGTAAGTGCTATTAAGTTTAATAAGAGTATCGCTCCTAGAGCGAAGGTACAGTTACCGTACCCCAGGTTATCGGACACGAAACAAACGTTTCAGGAATTAATGAAAACAACGCGCACTAAAAAAAGTAACTACGCGCACTAAAAAAGATATCAAGTAAGTGCTATTAAGTTTAATAAGAGTATCGCTCCTAGAGCGAAGGCACAGTTACCATACCCCAGGTTATCGGACACGAAACAAACGTTTTAGGAATTAATGAAAACAACACGAAGTCTAGACACTTCGTACAAATTGTTCGTAACTACGCGCACTAAAAAAGATATCAAGTTTAATAAGAGGTATCGCACTTTCCACTTAAAAGAATGTTGGGGCTCCTAAGAAATTAAATACATACTAAAATGTTAGCCCTCCTTAACCACCTAACCAAGAAAAATTAAGTCGATATCTCCATCGGATTCCGAGAAAACAGCTCGTAACGCTGTATCTGGTGCGCCCTGTGTAATATATTACCATTGGCTTCGGATCAGCGCCTTCCATCATTCGAAACAAGTTTTCGATGATCTCTCTGGGGTTATAGTTAGGTATCTTCGTCATCCAACCGGTACCGATACCATCAGCGCCGTTTACTAACACCATTGGTATAGTTGGTACGTAGTAAACAGGTTCGATTTTTTGATTATCGTCGTATTCGTGCTTCAACAAAGCATCATCGTGTTTGTGGAATATAAATCTCGCCAACGGACTAAGACGGAAAGAATATTAACCCTTAACTAGTCTTGCAAATGTTATAATAACATTGCCGGGAACAATATTAAGCGGACACTCTTAGAAATCGCGTTACTTTCTCGATGTTGGTCCAAAGGAGTTGAATTGTTTTTTAGAGATCGAGCGAACAGAAATATTTCTTCAGATTGCAATTTTAAAAGTAACGTTCCTTTTGTATCCGAGCCTGTAATAATTTGAAAAATGCGTTTTGTAGATTTCGTTAACCTATATGAACATTTCCTCAAATCGGTTAGCGATACGTTGAGCCACAAAAGCGAAATGCGCCGACGCTAGCCCAGATGGTTTACGCTTTGCATGTTCGCACTTTCCGCAGTTCCATACTTCTTTCGATTCCTTCCACGACTCTCCCAATATGACATCGGCGTTACCGCAATTCTAACGACGCCATAATATCTTTCGCACTTCCCGACAGCAATGAATCCACTGTCTCTCTTGCTTCCCCACGTAAGCGATCGCATAACCGTAGCACATTTAGTTCAGTGGTGATATCGAAAGTTCTTTTGAATCGTATCCAGTGTGTCTCCCTCAAGTATAGCTTGTTTCCGAGTAGATGTAAGTCTTGTCATCAGGTTGATTGGCGACGTCTTTCGCTGTAGCGATCCGTTGATACAGTTGGCTGTTTATCGAGTTTCTTGTTCTCCGGTTCTGCAATCGTTTCAATGAGGTTGGCTGATTGTCTTTCTGAATTCCTCAACCATTATGTTCTGCGTTGTGGATCGCTGGACCTTGATCTTCGTTTGTGCACTCGACTTCCTCGTCGAGCTCCGCTGCCAGTCGCCCTTTGATTAAGTCCAAACGAACACCTCCTTCGAGCGCCTTCTT
>JAQQRV010012535.1:12906-29144 GCA_028455795.1 Lasioglossum marginatum | reverse complement strand
AGTGATTCGAAAACTAATTGCAATTGCCAATTACACAATTACATGTAATTGTAATCTTATTTCTGCAATTACAAATTACCGTAATCGGTAAGTAATTGGTAATTGCAATTACTTTGGCTCAACCAGTAATTGTAATTGCGGACCACAATTACAATTACAGTGATCCGAAAAGTAATTGCAATTGCCAATTACAATTATAGTGATTCGAAAAGTAATTGCAATTGCCAATTACAATTACATGTAATTCTAATTTTATTTCTTGCAATTACAAATTACAATAATTGTTCTCTTAAATCACTAAGTTTTACGTTTGGAACGCATTTAACTGTTTTCGTATTGTAGTCCACTTTCGCTCATGTAATTGCAGGCGTAATTAATTACTCATGTAATTAATCGCTGCCCAACTCTGGTATCTACTGTGGTAGTATTGAGTGCAACCTTGCAGGACTTATTCTACTATTCTGAGAAGATAAGTAGAGAATATAATACAGTGAACCACAAAAGTATTTCAACGCACTTTCAAACAGTATAACATTTTTATGATCGGACCAAACGACCTGACCTTTCTTGAGCAATTAGAAGAATTGATTTACCAAACGACATACAAAAATTGAAAAAATTAGCACCATTTATAACTTTTCTATCCGAGCCCGTAATGAAAATATAAAATATGCATTTTGTAGATGTTACAAAACATGTTCTAAATTTTCACTAAGGGCTCAAATGAAGGTTTCATTTCTGCACGCGACCCTGTAAATTGTAATTTTCAGGAAATCTTTTCTGCAGACCATTTAGTGAACCAATGCTTCTAATTGCTCACGAAACATCCGGTCGTTTGGTACAATTTTTGAAAAGTTATACTGTCTTGAAGTGCGTCAAATACTTTCCTGGTTCACTGTATGTGGAATACATTTTCTTCATTTGTTGTTTTCAAGGGCATCCGACGATCACGCGATCCTATCGTGACTTGTCGGTTCTGCTGCTTACAAATTCTAGGCGCGCGAACACATAACGGACGTCCAAAGTCAATCGCCTCGAAAACAAAGCCTCCTTGTTGCATATCTTCCACTCATTTTCTCCTGTATATTTTTTTATTTCCCAGATAATGTCGAACGGGAAATAAATCTTTCCGATACCATCGCAACATTATCTGAGAAAATACAAGAGGAATAATTATTGCTGGACGTGACAATCTTTAAGAGTTTATGTTAAAAGAATTACATGTAATTTTTTATAGACAAAGCATCATCAATTTGGCACTCGATTGTTCATGTAAAGGAATTCTTAAGAAAATTGAACTTACGCGTGCTACAATTTGGGTGAAAAAAATCATAGATCGTTTTACACGATTCGAAGTTTTGTGTTGGGTCGTGAAACGAGATTTAACATAAAGAGAGCCTTTGAAAATAATATTTATGTAAAGGAATTATGTGAACTAAATATTTATGTCAACTATTGCTGTCATAGTAGATGTCTAATATAACCTTTGTAGCAAAGTGTGTTTTTGTGATTTATGACGAGGTCAGATTAATTAATAGCATTGCCATTAAATCGTAATTAGTATTTACTGCCCATTTAGTTCCCCACAAAAACTTTGAAAAATTACGACAGGCAGGAGAGCACATATTGGCAGCTGATTTTTAACAGAACCTCTTCTGAACAGTTCGAGCTCAATGCAAAACAAATCTCAATATCAGATCCCTTGAGACTTGCTGGTTCTGCATTGTTAAAGTCGATGTCTACAAATTATTGTAAAGGACCTTCGTCGACATTAATGTAAACATTTACTTATGTTAAAAAATCGTGCATGGAAGCTTAAAGATTCTTGTTTATTCAAACTTCTGTTCCTCGTGACGAGTTCTAAACAACTCGGACTTGAAAATTATGCTGAATTTTCCGGTCATTGTTTTTCACACAACTCCAAATGACGATACATTTTCAAAGAAAGAATTACTTTTCATTCTCAAGATGTTGAACACATTTCGATTTATTAACAAGTTACATTAATGTATTTGTTGCTACAGGAAACGAATGGAAATATGCAATATAAAATAGTAATGAAGATCAAACTTGATTTGATAGAATTACTTTTCATTCTCAAAATGTTGAACACATTTCGATTTATTAACGAGTTACATTAATGTATTTGTTACTTCAGGAAACGAATGGAAACGTTGAAATATACAATATAAAATTGATTTGACGTCTGGAAAATAATTCGTAATTACAGAGTCTCATCAATGCCTTCGATAAAGTATCCAGATAAGATTGAGTTGCGTAATCGTTCTAAAATTGCTGGGTTTATCAACGAGGAACGACATAAGATGAACTGATCGTGACACTCTTAATTCTCTCGCCTTATACACCGCACGTGTCAATCGTTGCTTAACCTATCCGATTAGGAAGAAAATTTGAATTGCTATTCCGAGCATATTTCTATAAAGATTTGTCATCTTACAAAATAACAAAACTAGATTTTATTTTGTAAATAAATTTGTATAATCATCTCAATGGCTTTCATTTACCGAGCATTAAAAATCATTCTGTGGCCCGGTACAAAGTCAGTACTTGTGAAATAAATATGTGTGGCTACTGTTAACACATATTTCCGCTAAAAAAAAAAAAAAAAAAAAAAAAAAAAAAGGTCATTCAACTCGTCCCCTTGAAGATTAAATCCTTAGCATCACCCAGATAGCACACGACGCCTTTTCCATGTTAGGTTTGAAAGTCCTAGAACGAAGTTTTTCCGAGACGTTTTAAAGACATCTTATTATTTCAAAACCGTCTTTTCAGAGACGTTATAAAGACGTCGTATTTCGGACATTTTAAAGACTTGTATTTTAACTTTAAAAGACTTTTAAAGTCTTTTTAGCGACATCGCTTTAACGTCTTCTGCAGTTTGAAAAATGTCTTTTTCGACTCCGACATGTACCGTTCCGTAACACAGGCGTTCAGGAGAACTTCGAGAGTCCTGAATGTCCAACAACGGACGTCTCTAAGACGTCTTCGTGCTATCTGGGTAAGACCCGCACCGCTCGAATAAATACGCGACAGTTAACAAGGCGAAGCCAAATAACGTGAATGCGTAATGCGAGTTTCTTTTGCGATTTCAGATTACAAATGGCTGCCTACTCCAGTATTGGACTTGTAAGTGGTATCACTTTCTTGGCATTTCTTGTTTCCTGCGAGAGAATCAGATATTACATAAAATTTAGCTTCTTCACGATTGTTGTTGCTGCGATGCCGGTTCTGTGCATACCCTTTATGCTGCTACGTATCGGACACTGGGCAAATGCACTGTAAGTTCCACAAAGCAGGCTTCGATACGTTACAAACTTTAAGCTTCGTACTGGAATGAACATTTCGCCGAACGGCAAACGGAAAATCGACATTAACCCGTTGCCCTACGATTCATTTTATGGTTTCAGTGACTAGAACTTTTATTAAACTCTCCATTGAGCTTCTTATTCTCTGATTCCCACTGATTCCTACTGATTCTCTGATAAATTTTTCCTGTGGATTTAGAAATCGAAGGGAAAATCGACATTAACCAATTGTCCTACGATTTATTTTATGGTTTCAATGATTAGAACTTTTCTTGTACTCTCCATTGAGCTTCTCTGATTCTCTGATATTTCTACTGTTGGATTTAGAAATCGAAGGGAAAATCGACATTAACCCATTGAGCTTCTCTGATTCTTTGATTCCTATTGATTCTCTGATATTTCTACTGTTGGATTTAGAAATCGAGTGCAACACTTCATAGAAATCGAGAAGAGTGTTTGTTTACGTAACATACACGGTGGCGAAGTAAAGTACAACGACGTAACCTTCTGGCCTTGAGTTCGGAAGGAAACAGCTCTCTACTCTCTCGGCGTGCTGCCATATACATATAAACGCATAGGCTCTTTTAAAAAAATTTTTTTCAATATTGCATTGTCATCCAGTTCTGAGCTATGTTTAAAATTTCAAGTCTCTAGCTCGTCAGGAAGTTAGTTTCAAATCAATTGCAAAATTTGTCTCACAACAGAAAGACAGACAGACAAGAAAGCGGGCTAATAAAATTTATATCTCCTAAACGCATACGCTTTTCGAAAAAATTTCTTTTAGACTAGGGGGCTCCGCCCCCTGCTCGCTTCGCTCGCCAACCCCCGCACCTTGGTCGTGCCATTGTTGGTATGTTGGATTATTAAAATTAAACGATCAATTTTCAGACACTTTTTATTCTATAGAGAGATCTCGATCTCTCTGCCCCGCGATTTCTTAACACGTTGGTTTATTGTAAACTCTTGGATGATCATCCCTTGTCAGAGTGCAAAAGCTCAAATCGCACCCCACAAGAAAAGTGACACAATTTAAAAAAATGGAAATTTTGAGATTATGTCATAGAAAAATATGTAAATAAGTTATATAGTATTCTTTATAAGCGTACTCTCTCTCTCTTTCTCTCTCTTTCTTCCGTTCCCTTACTCTCTCTCTCTTCCGCTCTCTCTCTCTCTCTCTCCCGCACTCTCTCTCTCTCTCCCACTCTCTCACCCGCTGTCTCTCTCTCTCTCTCTTTCTCCGTCTCTCTCTCCCGTTCTTTCTCTCTCCCGCTCTCTCTTCTCTTCCGCTCCCTCACTCTCTCTTTCTCCCTCTCTCATCCTCCCGCTCTCTCCCACTCTCTCTTTGAAAAATACACACTGTCATGGCGCTCAATTTTCGGTTACGCTACAGTAGGCAACCCGATTCTCAATTTTCGGTTCTCCTTCAGAAGGCAACCCGCTCGTTAATTTTCTGATCCCATTCGAAAGGCAACCCGCTAGTCAATTTTATTCTATATCGTATCGTATACGTATCGCATACGTATCGCATACGTGTCGCATACGTATCGCATACGTATCGGATACGTATCGTATCCTTCAGGAGGCAACCCGCTTGTCAATTTTATTCTATATCGTATCGCATACGTATCGCATACGTATCGCATACGTGTCGCATACGTATCGCATACGTATCGGATACGTATCGTATCCTTCGGGAGGCAACTCGCTTGTCAATTTTATTCTATATCGTATCGCATACGTATCGTATACGTATCGCATACGTATCGCATACGTATCGGATACGTATCGGATACGTATCGTATCCTTCGGGAGGCAGCCCGCTTGTCAATTTTATTCTATATCGTATCGCATACGTATCGTATACGTATCGCATACGTATCGCATACGTGTCGCATACGCATTGCATACGTATCGCATACGTATCGGATACGTATCGTATCCTTCGGGAGGCAACTCGCTTGTCAATTTTATTCTGTATCGTATCGGATACGTATCGCATACGTATCGCATACGTGTCGCATACGTATCGGATACGTATCGGATACGTATCGTATCCTTCGGGAGGCAACTCGCTTGTCAATTTTATTCTGTATCGTATCGGATACGTATCGCATACGTATCGCATACGTGTCGCATACGTATCGGATACGTATCGGATACGTATCGTATCCTTCGGGAGGCAATCCGCTTGTCAATTTTATTCTATATCGTATCGTATACATATCGCATACGTGTCGCATACGTATCGGATACGTATCGTATCCTTCGGGAGGCAACCCGCTTGTCACTTTTCTGTTCCCCTTCGGAAGGCAACCCGCTCGTCAATTTGCTGTACCCCTTCGGAAGGCAACCCACTCGGCGTTTTAGCGTGACAGAACTATTTTATATAATAGAGAGATATTCCATTGTCATCCAGTTCTGAGCTATGTTTAAAATTTCAAGTCTCTAGCTCGTCAGGAAGTCAGTTTCAAATCAATTGCAAAATTTGTCTCCCAAGACAGATAGACAAGAAAACGATAAAGCTAATAAAAACGTGGTAATAATTGGTTTTGGAGAGGAAAATGTGGAAGGGAGTGGGAAAGGTGTGCTGTGGAAAGAATGACGTGGAAGAGGAAAGGTCTAAGGATTCCTAGTGACTCAGACATTTTGGCTGACGTGTCTACGGCCTAATCGCAATGCGTTGGCGTTTACATAAATTATCACGGTCCAACAACTCAACTTTCAACTCTGTCTCGATGCTCACCATGCGATTCTTACAGAGATTGATTCCTCACTTTTCTCCTAGACGCACAATTTTAAAAAAAAAAGACATATTTTCCAAGTTTAAATAAATATTGTGACGTTGTCATAGAAGGTATTGGATTGTTCTTTACAGCAAAGGATTCTGTAGACTTTCCCGAATCCAATACTAACACATTATAATTGTTTAAACATGTTTGAAATCTGCAACCTTCGAAGGAAAGCAACAGCCCAAACTGGTGTTCCGTTCTGCGAAATGTTCAGGTCTGTACGAAGCAGTGCATTCACGTAAATTTCTGAAAATTTTCAGTCCTTTCGCGTGGACTCTGAAAGTAGGTATGAGATTCCTAGGAGTGCGATATTGCATTCGAGGAGAAGAGAACTTGGCTCGCGACAGCGGTAGTATTATTTTAGTGAATCATCAAAGTGCCATAGATCTAACCGGCAAGTATAATTCATATGTTGGTCGTTCTTTTTGTTTTATCGAACAGTTACATCACACGAGTTATTAACAGCATGCGAACTTCAGTTTTAGGCGAACTGTGGTGGTTGCTGGACAGGTGCTGTGTCATTGCCAAGAAAGAGTTATTATATTTCGGATTGTTCGGCCTTGCAACCGCGCTCTGGGGCACTTCGTTTATCGACAGGAAAAAAGGCAAACAAGCCTTCGATGTGCTAAGCGATGCCGGAGAACGTGTTAAAAAGACAAAGGTACGGTTCGATCTTCTGTACACGATAAATGTCGCTTGCTGGTAAAACATGGGCTTTTTGAAAAAATTTCTTTCAAATATTGTCATCCAGTTCTATGTTTAAAATTTCAAGTCTCTAGCTCGTCAGGAAGTTAGTTTCAAATCAATTGCAAAAGTCTCCCAACAGACAGATAAGAAAGCGAGCTAATAAAATTTATATCTCCCAAACGCATAGGCTTTTCGAAAAAATTTCTTTTAAATATTGCGTTGTCATTCAGTTCTGAGCTATGTTTAAAATTTCAAGTCTCTAGCTCATCAGGAAGTTATTTTAAAATCGTGAATTAATTTGTTTCTCAATATCTTCCAGGGACATCTCATTATATTTCCGGAAGGTCGTCGGCATTCTAATTTCACGTTGTTGCCCTTTAAAAGAGGCGCTTTCATCACCGCAATCACCAAACAGATACCAATCCAACCAGTCGTTGTTTCGAAGTATTACTTTCTAGATTCCAAACAGAAGATATTCAATTCAGGTTAGAAATTCAAGTCGTTGCTAGACTGCGGATGTTCATGCAATTTTTGTGGACGAGATTTAAGAAAGTAGAATATGAAATAGAATTTTATCTAGCTCGAATCGCCTGTTCGGGGACAGAGATCGTGTAGGGAAACTACTTTTTTATGATTTTTTTTATGACTTTCTTATGATCGAAAGTACTTACAAAGAATGCCGAACGGAATGCCCTCCAGAGAAAGGGGCGGGCGAAGGGACGGTGATCGTGGAGATCCTCGGGGAGCTAGATTGTGACTTTACTGCAGTAGTCTGAAATAAATTAAAATCATACTAATTTCCGTCGTATTTTATGTCCTAGCATTTTTTGAAAATTTTCGGAAGCCACGATAACATCCGCAGTCTAGTTATTACTATTACGATTGTTAATTATGACATAATTCTTATTATCGATCGCAAATATCAAACTTATAGATGTTTCCGGCGCTACCGTTTCGACCAATTACTAAATAACAATTTTGCAAAAACCTTTTTACTTCTTTCCTGACGTTTCGGTTCGGTTTTGAACCTATATCGAAGCTGGAAATTTGCTTCTAAACAAAAACAAGAGATAATAAATGAGAATAGTAAGGATGCGGATATGATCTCAAATGAAATTATTTTATTTCGTTTCGTTTTGTTCCGTTCGGTTCTATTCCGTTTTGTTCCGTTCCGTTCCATTCTGTTTCGTTTTGTTCCGTTCCATTTTGTATCGTTTTGTTCCGTTCCGTTCCGTTTCGTTTTGTTCCGTTCCATTCCATTCTGTTCCGTTTTGTTCCGTTCCATTCCATTCTGTTCCATTTTGTTCCGTTCCGTTCCGTTCCATTCCGTTTTGTTCCGTTCCGTTCCGTTCCGTTCCATTCCGTTTTGTTCCGTTCCATTCCGTTCCGTTCCGTTCCATTCCGTTCCATTCCGTTTTGTTCCGTTCCATTCCGTTCCGTTCCGTTCCATTCCGTTTTGTTCCGTTCCGTTCCGTTCCATTCCATTCCGTTTTGTTCCGTTCCATTCCCTTCTGTTCCGTTCTGTTCCGTTCCGTTTTGTTCCGTTCCGTTTTGTTCCGTTCCATTCCGTTCCGTTCCGTTCCAACCCGTTTTGTTCCGTTTTATTCCGTTCCGTTTCGTTCCGTTCCGTTCCGTTCCGTTCCGTTCCGTTTTGTTCCGTTCCGTCCCGTTCCGTTCCGTTCCGTTCCGTTCCGTTCCGTCCCGTTCTGTTCCGTTCCGTTCCATTCCGTTTTGTTCCGTTCCATTCCGTTCCGACCCGTTCCGTTCCGTCCCGTTCTGTTCCGTTCCGTTCCGTTCCGTTCCATTCCGTTTTGTTCCGTTCCGTTCCGTTCCATTCCGTTCCGTCTCGTCCCGTTTTATTCCGTTCCGTTTTATTCCGTTCCGTTCCATTACGTTTTGTTTCGTTTCATTTCGTGTTGTTCCGTTCCATTCCGTTCTGTTCCGTTTTGTTCCGTTCCGTTTTGTTCCGTCCCGTTCCGTCCCGTCCCGTTTTGTTCCGTTCCGTTCCATTTTGTTTCGTTTTGTTCCGTTCCATTTTGTTTCGTTTTGTTCCGTTCCATTTTGTTTCGTTTTGTTCCGTTCCGTTTTGTTCCGTTCCGTTTTGTTCCATTCCGTTTTGTTCCGTTCCGTTTCGTTTCATTTTATTTTATTTCATTCTCAGTTTAAATTTTCGCGGCCGACTTTCGACTTCCGCTACATCGACTTCCGTCCCATCAGAAAATTGTTACCCTCAGCAAAGAAGTTTCACTTCAAAATATATATATAAATATAAACTTCAATATTAAGAACTGAATGTGATCGCTTGCTATAATAACTTTATCTATGGAAAATGAACATTGATGTGTGCTAGTTGCTGGTTTATATTTATATATATATATTTTTGTTTAGAAGCAAATTTCCACCTTTGATAAAGGTTCAAAACCGAACCGAAACGTCAGGAAAGAAGTAGAAAAGTTTTTGCAAAATTTGGCAATTGATCGGAACGGTAGCGCCGATAACATCTATAAGTTCGATGTTAATTAGAACTATTTGAAATGATCTTTCAGGCGTAAGTTACATGACGGTTTTACCTGCTATTCCTACGGAAGGTTTGACCCTGGATGATCTTCCGGCGTTGACGGAGAAGACATACGAGCGCATGAACAGCAAATTCGCCGAAACATCGCGGGAAGTCGTAAACAATTATATGATCACTTCGAAATCTGAACAATAATGTAAACAATGAAACTGCAATTCGAACAGTTTTAAAGAGTACCCATTCCTATTTTTATCATGTTTCTGATGTATTTGACTGAACTGAACAAAATATTATTATCTTTATTTGTAACCTGATTAAAACTGTAGGTTCAATTGAGGAATATTAAAGACGTGAATCTGTTTGAAAATTTGAGGATAGATTGCCACAGGCACAACGCTTATTTAGCAAAAAAAATTATTTAATTTAAATTGTTAATGGGCTAATCGGAAATCTCTGCTCATTTTTTATTTATGGAAGCAAGTCTTAATTCGGTCTGGCACTGATCGTAATATTTAACTAACTTTGTCTAAAATATCTTCGGGCCACTTGGGCCGCAATTTAAGTTGCAATTTAAGTATCAACTTCAAGAATTTCCAGAAATCAATCTTGCGGAGGTTTCGTATTTGATGTTTCAGGTGAATTCGTTTAGAAACATTTCCAAATAATAAAGAAAAATATGAAATGCATATATGACTGGACATCGGAGAAAGGAAAACGTAAATGAAACGTGTTTTTGTATGTATTCAGGGCCCCCAGAAATTAATTCATTCCCCGACACATTATTTTTATATTCATTGATGAAGAATCAAAAGTATTCGTTACAGCAGCAAATGATTCGTGCCGCTTTCCCCGTAAGACGCAATGCAAATTCCGGCACGAATTATTCGCTCTTCCTAAACGTCCGTACAGCGCCATTTCGTACGCTCAAACTAGATGGCGCCGTTACCGACCTGAACTTCTCTGTCGGTAACATTTGGCTAACAGTTTGAGCGTTTCGCCGCTGCACGAAATGGCGCTGTAGTGGAAAAATAAAAATGAAGGTTAGTGAAATTGTGGTAAATACTTTGTTTTCAAGTCATTAACGATTCAAAATCAACTAATGACGGCGCATGCAATCATATATACTATAAAATTGATATATTATCAATTTTTCATCGGAAAGGTTACGTTACTGAAATTGCCGCGCATGCGCGAGAAATTGAGGCCTCGGAACACTGTTGCGGCGGAATACAATATTTGTCACACAAATCGTTCAGTTTCAGAACTTACAACTTTGTGAAGCGGAGAAGCAATAATTTTTGTGTAGATGAACAATTCCCCGCATCGTTCCGCACCTTCTTTCCTAATTCGAACTCTTTGGAAACTTTATAAACGATAATAGCGTACGTTTTCATAGAAGTGTAGCCGTAGTTGTACAAATGAATTGGATCAGGGAATGCTGGACAGACAAGATTTATTTTCGAATTAGGATTTTGGAGGTGCGAAGGAATAATTTTTTGCGTACTCTTAATTCCGAGGCCTGTTTTAAAGTACAGTTGCGTACCTGAAATGTCCTGATCGTCAGAGAAACCGCAGTATTCTGCAGAGGAGAAATGTGTGGAAAGATGGTCGAGACTCTTCTGCGACAGGGTCTTATCGTAAACCCTGAAGACGTGGATAATCCCGGTCTGCTGAATACCGCAGTTGAGAAAGGATATTTGAGAATAGCGGAAGACCTGTTGAAGTACGGTGCCGACGTTAACAAGTTAAGCGGTTCAAGATTTGGAGGATGCTGTACGCCTCTACATAGCGCAGTCAAGGAGAATAGCGTGAAAATGGCCAGACTATTGATAAACCATGAAGCTTGTGTTAACGTTAAAGACAGTCATGGAAAAACTCCGATAGTCTACGCTATTTCACGTATGAATACAAAAATGATCAGACTGCTTTTAACTAACGGAGCTGATATAAAACAAGTTCCCAACGCTCTGTGCACTGCCGCTATGTATGGAAATTTGAAACTCGTCGAAGACCTATTGAAGTACGGCGCGGATGTCAATATGATAGGCACTTCGAAATATTGCCTCACGCCTCTGCGTAATGCAGTCCACAGGAAGCAAGTGGAAGTGGCCAAACTATTGATAAACTACGGAGCTGACGTTAACGTCAAAGACGGTCTCGGAACAACTCCGATGGTCTACGCCATCGAAAACAGAGATACAGAAATGACCAAACTGCTTTTAATTAACGGAGCCGACATAAAAGAAGACCCTAACTCGCTGTATACTGCTGTCGTCAAAGGAGGTCTGAAGTTTGCTGAAGACGTATTGAAGTACGGCGCCGACGTTAACATGGTTAACGTTTCGTTAACGGGAAGACGTATTACACCTCTGCATAGAGCAGTCGACGGGAAGCAAGTGGAGATGGCCGAGCTACTGATAAACTATGGAGCTAATGTCGACGTTGAAGATGCCGACGGAGCAACTCCGATAGTCCACGCTATTCGAAACAGGGATACAGAGATGACCGAACTGCTTTTAACTAATTGCGCCGATGTGAAAGAAGATCCCAAGGTACTATGTACATATTCCCCAACCACCGTGCTGCTTAAACAGCACATAGCTAAGGTGAAAGCTGCAGGTTTACACGTAAGTGAAAGAAACTTGCTGTTGATTAGCAACGATCACGAAATTAACGATTTTCTGAACGAATGCGAAGCAGAAATCGGAATCATGACGAGCGAGAAGATCGACAATAGCTGCGCCTCTTTTCTCGATATTTTGACAAAAGATACAAGCGAATTAGCAAAGAATGAGAGTATAGTACAGGCTTTGAAATCGAATGGTTATAAGACAAAATTTCCGATATATGCTGGTATGATAGATAGTCGATTCAGAAGGGGGATAAACAGAGAAAAATTACTGGAACAAGTTAGGAACAAGTTTCTACATTCTCTCTTCGAAAGCCTTCCTGAATTGCCACTTCTTTGTACCGAAAAGATATTTAGCTACCTAAGCGATAAAGATTTAAGAATTTTATTAGTTGCCTGCGAGCTTTTTCATATAATATAACTTTATTCCCCTCAACGCCTGCTCCTTTTTCTTCCTTACGACGCTATTATTTCTGACTTGAAGCTATCTTATTTCCTAACTCTTATATTACTATAATAGGACTTCGTTTTCATTGGCCATTTCTGTAGTAACGATTCCTGTACAATTTGAATCGTGTATGGAAATACATTTCCAAGAACCTTTCCAAGAACATTTCCAAGACAGGCGAGCAAATTGCTTATCGTGCTCGCACTGGGAGATGATCTCGTATGTAAATAATAGATCAGCAGGTATAAAAAAATTCAATCATTTCTGCACGATCCGAGACATCGAAGAAAGCCATGGTAAATGTCCTATAACAAAAGAATAAATGAAGATAGTTATTTAAACTTTACGTTCTCTTATTCGCACCACTCGCATCTGAACGAAAAGAATTAACTTCTTCTTTCGTGTATAATTTGGGTCCCATGGAAATCACCGACACAAATTTCCCCGACACAGTTTTCACCGACTCCAGATTTGACCGACAACGAATTTGTATTAGGTAAACTATAATGAAAATTTCAAATATGCCTTTTGCAGATCTAAACAAGTAAGTTATATGCACGCACAGTTTCATCGAAATCGGTCGATGCGCAAAAATAGGTAGCGAAAGAGATAAGAATCTTTGAATTTTGGGTTTACGATTGATCCAAGTAGCAGTTTCTTATGTTTTATATTCTATAATTTTTGCCATTTTTAATTATCTATAGCCAACCTTAATCAATTTTTATGAAAGTTTGTGTCGTGCAAAAGGCATATTTGAAATTTTCATTACAGTTAAAAAAGTTAAAAATCATAGCGATTACTTTCTCCCTCGCAATTCCGACCAATGGTAATTTTTAATCAATTCAAGCCGTCAAATTTAAGAAAGTTATTCGTTTTTAAAGGTGTACGAACACTTTTGCACGCTACTCTATGTAACGCAGCTCGAAAAGTTTGATAGCTCTCAATTGTTACTACAGATACCGATCCTTGAAGACTTTTGTTGATCTCCAGATGCATTTGGTATCGATAATACAGTAAACTTGCATTTTTTGATAAAACTACAAATATTCTAATAAGTTTGAATAAATTTATATATCTTCCTCCAGAGGGATTGTAAGGAATTCTGTATAATGTAAAATCTATGCTGTATCACAAAATATGTTTTATTGAGCTTTGAATATTTACTGCTTGAAATATATCGGATATTAAATATACGATGTCATAACAATTGATACCAACTGTAACAACTTTACTATAAATCACTAGGGGGCTCCGCCCCCTGCTCGCTTCGCTCGCCAACCCCCGCGGCGCCATTCTCTCTCGCTCTCTCTCTCTCTCTGAAAAATACACACTGTCCGATCGCTCAATTTTCGGTTCCCCTTCAGAAGGCAACCCGCTCGTTAATTTTCTGATCCCCTTCGAAAGGCAACCCGCTCGTCAATTTTATTCTATATCGTATCGCATACGTATCGCATACGTGTCGCATACGTATCGCATACGTGTCGCATACATATCGGATACGTGTCGCATACGTGTCGCATACGTATCGCATACGTACCGCATACGTATCGGATACGTATCGCATACGTGTCACATATGTGTCGCATACGTATCGGATAGTGTCGCATACGTATCGCATACGTATCGGATACGTATCGCATACGTGTCACATACGTACCGCATACGTATCGGATACGTATCGCATACGTGTCATATATGTGTCGCATACGTATCGGATAGTGTCGCATACGTATCGCATACGTATCGGATACGTATCGCATACGTATCGCATACGTGTCACACATGTATCGCATACGTGTCACATACGTATCGCATACGTGTCACATATGTGTCGCATATGTATCGGATAGTGTCGCATACGTATCGCATACGTGTCACATACGTATCGGATACGTATCGCATACGTATCGGATACGTATCGTATCCTTCGGGAGGCAACCCGCTTGTCACTTTTCTGTTCCCCTTCGGAAGGCAACCCGCTCGGCGTTTTAGCGTGACAGAACTATTTTATATAATAGAGAGATACATACATAAGTTTAACGCCTTTTTATTATAAATTCTATCACTCGTTCGTTTTGCACCTTCGAATATTTTCGAATGTTGGATAATGGAGAAAGAGAAATATAATTTAAACTCGCCAACAAGTTATGAATTTACAAGTGACTAGAATATTAGACCATGCATTTTGCAGACAGCGATCTACAATTTTTCTTCGAAAGTTTGCGTGGAACTTGTATTAATGGTGTGCACAAATGCTATCGGATCGAAACGAAGTTGGCCTAAATTGTAGTGTTTCTCTTCCTGTTCGTACCATTTCTTGAAATTGAAATCCTTGAAAAATATTGCGATCTCTCTTTCCGCAGATTGCGCAGAATCTAAAAAGGTAATTTCACATTGTAAAGAAACAAGAAGAGTCGTTTCCTAAGGAGATCGTTGTACCTGATCCGTGCGTTGCATTTCTCGTATCCGAAAGACCGAACATTCCTCGAATCGTTTCGGGATCGGTGTATTGAGCTCTGTAAACTTTTGTGGGACCCATTAGTTTCCTCCACTTCAGAATGGCATCGTGATCGGCTAAGATATGAACGTCGGACGGGCCGCTACACATGAATGTCACAAGACGATTATAAAAAAATTTGTCCTTGTGTTCTTCGTAAAACAACTGTGCATCCGTCGGTGTAATTATGGTCCTGCGTGATCTGACAATTTTGAAATTATTGTCTATTATTACGTCTCGAATTTTCTGGAAATTATAAAGCGTTCAAACTGCGATAAGACGAGGAAATCTAAAGCGTCGGTACTTCTGAAAACTACGTTTCTAGGAGCTGGGGTAAAGGTACCGAATAAACTTTCTCGAAATCAATAAAAATAGTACCTCGTACGATCAAAATTATATTGTATCAAAATTATATCAAATTTATATATATATATTATAATGATCTTTAAAAACATTAGTTAAAGACCTTATTCCCTAAAATTTCCCTTATTCCCCGTTTCCTAAGAAACTGTGAATCAATTAATGAATCAATCAAATGAATCAATTAATTTATCATCAGAAATTTCTTGCGTCCAAAACTTCGTGTTAATATTTCTTCTTCATTTGAGCAAAATCGTCCAGAAAAATTTGACGTTACAGAGAAAAGGTTGACAATCGATCGTTCACCAGCAAAATAAATTACAGAATGCCTTGAGATTAATAAAAAAACTTCCGGTAACTGGTACCTTTACTTCGAAGATATACGAAATGTAGGTTATGTTCTCTTACCTGAAGCACAAACGGAGATTTAACAACGTAAGGTTTAATTATCGCCAATGTTAGCTGAAGATGCTTCTGCGATTGCATCTTGTTATTAATTTACCTAGCCTTTTTATATGAGACCCGACTTTCATAATGCGGCGAAACAGTTAAAACATGTCACATTCCAAGGAAAATTTCAGTGCTTGTAAACTCCGTTGCACGTGTGAGTGTATACAAGCTGTCCAGAAAACATTAAACAGTTAGAAACACGCATACAACGCATCTTGTAATACAAATCAGAAAGACCTTTATCTCTTTGCATGTTGAGACATTTTCCCCGAAAAATAAGTATCGGAAAGAGGAGAAGACGACTTTCGAAGCACGCGCGGTTTCAACTCGAATCAGTTCGGTGCTTGGACGTATGCGGTATGAGCAGGTGCGCACCGGTAAAGCCGTCTCCTTTTTAGTCATCCGGCGATGGCGGTGGCGCCAATTGGATGATCTGTAAAACAAACTTTTTATTTAATATAATATCTAATTTATAACGGAGTATTTTTAATTACCTAAAAACCTACCTCCTCTGCCTCCTCTACTGTCGACGAC
>JAQQRV010012535.1:0-12806 GCA_028455795.1 Lasioglossum marginatum | reverse complement strand
ATTTCCAATGATATTAAAAGAATTTTTAGAAAAGTTGGGTTACACACGATCTATAGAATCCCGGTTTATTTGAGATGTTGGTTTCCAAAGATCAAAGACCCAATACCATTATTAAAATGTTGTAATGTAGTATATCAAATACCTTGCAAAGGCTGTAATCTGTCTTACATTGGACAAACTTCTGGACATTTGAATACAAGGATCAATGAACATAAAAGAAATATATTGTTGCCATCGTCACAACATACCGCCTTGACGAAGCATTCATTTGAACTTGACCATGCATTTGATTTTGAAAATGTCAAAATGCTGGATAAAGAAAGTAATTTACACCAAAGATTATTATTAGAAACTGTTCACATGATTAAACATCAAAGTGTCAATCTTAGGTACGAAAAACCTGAGATTAATGAAATTTACGCTACATTACTGAATCGGTAATCAATTTATGATGATGTTCTATAATAATCTAACTTATGACTTCCAGTTTTAGAAATATGGTTAATCACATTAACATTGTTATGTGAAACTTCACTCCTAAAACGATTGCTAATTTTTCCTACCAATTTTTGGTATTACATTGGTTGGAATTTTGTTGATGAATACTTAAAATTTGAACTTCGCGCCAAACATTGATTTGGTGTCTCTTGATCCTCGACATCTGATTGGCTAGTTAGATTTACGATGTTCCTCTGTTTTCCGCCTTGACTTCGTCACAACGGTTACAGTCTAGTACAGTTTAAACGTTCTTACTGACAAGTACCATTTCTTTTACGCTCTTTATTCTGTGTTTTTTCACAATTAGCAAGTATGTATTTTACCTCTTGTTTAAACCATAAAATTTCCTGTGTTAATGAATAACAGTGTCTATCAAATTCCACAGACGCGGACTTTTCTTGACGATGGTTCAAAACCGAACCGAAACGTTGAAATTATAATTCTGCAAAATTGCTAATTTTTGTATCTTTGATCGAACCTGTAGCGCCGATATCACTTGTGCATAAACAACAATTTACGATCGTTAAGCTCAAAATTATATCTAGAAGTACAGCAATTTTCAGTGGTGCCTAAGGGTTCAATTCTGTGGGACTTTATACTCTAGCTTAACTAAATAAGTTCTAAATAACTTTAGAACATTCGATCCTCTTCTGGACGCTAGGCACGGAACGAAAGAGTCGCGTCTGTACACGAAACGAGTGACATTTCCCGAAGCGTTCGCGTGCATATCCATGAATAATAAGTAAAGCAGATAATAATAGTAAACGTACAAGTTGAGGGAGAAGAGCGGGAACTCGATCGATGCAGTTTTTCCCAACCGTCTTTAGCGTATGATTTTTCAATTGGTCAGCGTTTCCCGCCGAGACGTCACGCGTATCGCAAAGCACGCGTGCCTATATACATAGGCAGCTAAGTACGTCACGCGGACGTAATAGAAACGCGAGCGAAGGAGGGGGGAAAGCCGGGGAACGGTTGAAGCAGCGTTGGTGGTGGATGCGATGGAGGATGGAGCAGCAGAGGTGAAAGCAGCTCGAAGCAGATATCTGCCCGTTGGAGCAGGCGGGGAGGAGAGTCGGCGGAGTGGAGGGGAGGAGAGTCGGCGGAGTGGAGGGGAGGCGAGGGTGGGGAAGCGAGTGGCTCGTTTAGCACGCAGGATCGGCTTGGGGGAGAGCCTTCGTCGCTTTTAGCTAGTAGCTCCGACGCATTCGATACGAAAGACACGCGCCCGACAATCGCCTCGCGTGGGTGTGTTCTTCGTACTCTCCTGCTTTCTTCTTACTTTCTCCCTCTTGGCTTCTCTCGTTGCCTCTCTCTACTATTTCCTCTGTTACTTCCTGCGAGCCGCTCGTTCGCCGTTTCCAATGTGATCGATCTCTCCGCGCGCGTGCAGACACTCTCGGTGCGCCGACGGTCGGAGGAAAAGAAAGGAAAACAACACGCACGCCCGTTTTGACGGGAACAGAGGACGCGGCGACGGGAGGTTCTAGGGACACGATCTTCGCCGACACTGCGCCGTCACAAACGACCTTAAGGAAGGGAGAAAGAGTCGATGAGAAGGCGCTTACAGGTAGTGTGTCCGGTTTAGAGGCTTAAAGAACGCGACACGGTAGCAGAACATACCGTGATTGGCGTTGGGAACCTGGAAAAGGGAGATTAAGGAAGTGCTTTCCGCGAACCCAGTTTTCAGGCAAGTTGTAGCAAAGGGTATGCCAGTGCGCGCGGTGTAATCGACTCTCTCTCTCCCTTTCGCCTCCTTGTCCACGGGACTCGCGATCATCTCTCCTGCAATTTGAGCCTGCCACCTCTTCTCTTCCAGGCTCTGTTTCCCCTGAGCACCCTCCACGTGTTCCCGCGAACATATCCAAGAACATACCCGTGCGAGCATCGTAATATCGCGCCCCTTCCGTTCGCAGGGAGCGTGTGCTTGTTTTATGTCGGCCGGACCAATTCGAACAATGCGTGCGCGGAACGGATAGAACAGTGAAGTTGAAGTGTGCCGTTGCGATACGGGTCTGCATCGTGCGGCTGTCTTCGGACGAGTTCTCAGGACGAATCCGCGTTGCGGTGAACTCGTCCAGGTTCGGTCGATCCAGGGCTCGACCAAATTTCTCTCCGACTTGTCCTCTTCTCTGGCTCTTCTCCTCCCAAAGCGACACGATCGAAGGAAACCTGTGTCAGCCTCGCCGCAGGATTCTCTACGTTGACCAACCGGTAAGATCATTCTGTGCTCGTTCAACCGCATCTGACAAATTCAATGGAATCCGTAACCTTTTGCCCGCGATACATCACGAGTCCTTCGAGAGATCACCAATACCCTCGATTTCGAATCGCGAGACCCTTTTTATAGAAGCAACTTCGCCCATGTGCTGCTTCGATTTCACCCTCTAGAGACTCTTATTAATATTCGGACACTGTTTCCCAACTGCGGAATTTAGTTTCAGAAATGAATTAAAACCAAGCAGTGGCGAGTATAACAAAGGATAAATGGTCCTATAGAAAGGAATAATTTATAATTCGAATCGCGGGCGAGACCCTTTCTGTAGAAGCAACTTCGCCCATGTGCTGCTTCGATTTGACCCTCTAGAGACTCTTATTAACACTAGGTTTACGGGACCCGTCAAGATGACGGGTTCTAATATTCTTAATTTGCAATTATTAAGATTGTAAAGATGGTTCCCTGAGGAATTATTTAGCAAATTTATTTCTTTGGGTATATATTATTGGAAAAATGGCCAAAAATTTGTATAGACACATGCTTGTTATGTTTATAAAATAATGTGAAATAGGTATTTCTAGAGCTCCGTAAACCTAGTGTTAAAAGAAAACCCTCCTCTTTGACATACAGTTAAAGGCGAATTTCACTACCAAACCCGGCTATAGCCTTTGAACATGGGAGTGGAATGAAAGATTCCTAGATCCAGCGATCTCTACTCTTTAAGCATGAGGGGATGCTTAAGGATCGCTAGATCCAGGAATCTTTCATTCCACTCCCATGTTCAAATTTCAGACTAGTCCTGTTTAAAAGAAAACCCTCCTCTTTGACATACAGTTCCTCCTCATGCTTAAAGAGTAGAGATCGCTAGATCTAGGAATCCTTCATTCCACTCCCATGTTCAAATTTCAGGCTAGTCCTGTTTAACACTAGGTTTACGGGACCCGTCAAGATGACGGGTTCTAATATTCTTAATTTGCAATTATTAAGATTGTAAAGATGGTTCCCTGAGGAATTATTTAGCAAATTTATTTCTTTGGGTATATATTATTGGAAAAATGGCCAAAAATTTGTATAGACACATGCCTGTTATGTTCATAAAATAATGTGAAATAGGTATTTCTAGAGCTCCGTAAACCTAGTGTTAATATTCGGACACTGTTTCAACCTGCCAACTGCGGAATTTAGTTTCAGAAATGAATTAAAACCAAGCAGTGACGAGTATAACAAAGGATAAATGGTCCTATAGAAAGGAATAATTTTACGTGAAATTCAAGTGGTATTTTTCAAAGCAAGGTACCATTTGGTTTATTGAAATTTCGAGGTTTCATTTTACACGACGAATGTACACCGCACCGCAATAGAGATCTGGTGAATAGCGAGCCATACGACTTGTCAGAGTCACTAATAATGATTTGAAATATGAATGATGATGAAATAATGATCTCTTCGAAAAATTTATTGGACGATCTACAGCCCCCAAGATACGACGTAACCATTTTCTGATATCTTTTGTGGCTCGCAATGAATACAATTTTAATTTGGATCAATAAAGATCAACTTTATTAATTTGGATTAATAAAGATCCGCGGTTTAATCATCGTACTGAATGCAACGATTAAATATATTTGTACACTGTTTTGGCCAAGGTGACGAAAACTGTGCTCCTATGGAGAAAGAACGTTAATGGACAGAAAAGCTATTAGCATCGCAATGTGGTTTCTCCTGAAACCATCGAACTCTACGTGAGATATTGCTACGAATTGCGAGAGCGATGTAGATCGAACCACCCCGTATATTTGGTATGTTGCGGACAAGCCCAAGCCTTGGTAAACCGCGTGTCCGCTTTACTTTCCAAACGACTCCCACAAGAACTCGATTCAGGCGTAAACTTCTGTTTCGGGAGGTGTCTCTCCCCAACTGTCTTGTAAAGTGTTGCCTTGTAGTCGAGTTCCTCACACTTTGCCGATATTGTTGGCGAGTGCAGTGGCGTCTGGACGCAAGTCCGGGAGCTTATCGTGGAGGAGCTAGAGCTCCAAGAATTACCGACTGTCTTCTTGCCGCAGCTCGGTCGACGTTGAATGACGCGAGAAACGTAAAGTGCTTGTGAAATATGCAGAAAGCTCGTTTAGTAAGATAAGCACCAGTCTAAGAGTTGCCAGAATGCGACCGCTAACTAGGCGAAATGAGCGAGCACTAAGCGGACACCACTGCACTTTGCGAGGGAAGTCAACTGGAACTTTTTCGGGCAGTCCCGGAAATGAAACGTAGGTGAGGCAAAAATTAGCAAAGTAATTGTTGATCAGGATGAAAAATTCAGGATCATTTATAATTCGTAAATCTAATTAACCAATTTCTATGAAATGCACAGAACGTATATAATTCATACGAGTTTACAAAACGCATCTTTGAAACTTTCATTGTTCGCTAAAAAAAGTTGTAGAAATCGATTTTTACTATTGCTAACCGCTAACTCTCGAAATATCGAAATCTCGAAATATCGAAATCTCGAAATATCGAAATATCGAAATATCAAAATATCGAAATATCGAAATATTGAAATGTAACCGCTAATAGGTGTGAAATAACGAAATATCGAAATCTCGAAATATCGAAATATCGAAATCTCGAAATATCGAAATATCGAAATCTCGAAATCTCGAAATATCGAAATCTCGAAATATCGAAATATCGAAATCTCGAAATATCGAAATATAGAAATGTAACCGCTAATAGGTGTGAAATATCGAAATATCGAAATCTCGAAATATCGAAATATCGAAATCTCGAAATATCGAAATCTCGAAATATCGAAATATCGAAATATCGAAATATTGAAATGTAACCGCTAATAGGTGTGAAATATCGAAATATCGAAATCTCGAAATATCGAAATCTCGAAATATCGAAATCTCGAAATATCGAAATCTCGAAATATCTAAATATCGAAATATCGAAATATCGAAATATTGAAATGTAACCGCTAATAGGTGTGAAATATCGAAATCTCGAAATATCGAAATCTCGAAATATCGAAATCTCGAAATATCKAAATATCGAAATMTCGAAATATCGAAATATCGAAATATTGAAATGTAACCGCTAATAGGTGTGAAATATCGAAATATCGAAATCTCGAAATATCGAAATATCGAAATATCGAAATCTCGAAATCTCGAAATATCTAAATATCGAAATATCGAAATATTGAAATGTAACCGCTAATAGGTGTGAATCAAATTTGTGGTATGTGGAAGAATTATTCGGAACTTTTTCGGGCAGTCCCGGAAATGAAACGTAGGTAAAAATTAGCAAAGTAATTGTTGATCAGGATGAAAAATTCAGGATCATTTATAATTCGTAAACCTAATTAACCAATTTCTATGAAATGCTCAGAACGTATATGATTTATACGAGTTTACAAAACGCATCTTTGAAACTTTCATTGTTCGCTAAAAAAAGTTGTAGAAATCGATTTTTACTATTGTTTTTCACTATTCCGATCAAATGCATTTCTCCAACATATTTATTAGACTAATAAATAAAAAAGTTATTCTGATTTAAAGCGATCAGCAGACTGCGTGTGTTTATGCAATTTTCAATGTTCGTAGACGTATTTTAAGAAAGTGGAACAAGCCTTATTAGATCTGAAATAAATTAAAATCGTACTAAATTCTGTCATGTTTTACGTCCCAGCATTTTTCGAATATTTTCAAAAGGAACTAAATCCTTAGTCCCGTGGGATTGCAAGTTCTATTATCGAACGTACATTTTTCCGGAATTTGAACGGTTTTCCTTTAGTCAATGACTCATCCAGATTTTCCGCTGTGTCTACGAAATGATCGAAACATGCGAAGGGTTCGCGAACCATCGCGAGTCAATGTTTTATGTATTTCAACGCGGCGAATAGAATTCCCGAGAGAATTTGAACCTCAGCCGGATTCTAATCCGCTGTATGTAAAGCGGGAACCGTTGTTGCTGGAAAGGCGATTGCCTCGCGCCTGTACAAATATACAATGGCAAGAGGAAACGTGTTGACACATTCATCGAAACCGTGAAATGGTAGGAGATCTGCAGGCAAACGGGCCGCGGTAACACCGTGTCCACAAAAGGACTTCACACTCGGCTACTTCTGAAATTCCTAACCCATTGTGATTTCCCAGCAGCAAACCTCAAACCACATAAGTATACATAAATACAAACCCGGCTTACACGCTGTTCCGCGGGTTTATTTGAAAATAAAGTTGTTTTGCAGCACCTGCTACGCTTAAAAGTTTGAATAACAAGTTGCGGCAGAGACCTCTGCGAACCGTGCCATAAAAACTACTTATTTGCAATACCAAAGAGGTTAAAGGTGAATTCTTCTCGATCGGAAATTAAATATATACTGAACTTTGTGATTTATAGAACAACAGCAAATGTGCAATTAATTAACGTTTATTGTATTCTGTTTTATAACTGATGACATATTTTTTGATGTTGTAAGGACAATGTGTAAAGTTATTAAAAAAATGTTCTTTTTCTGTTGCAGGTATGTAGACTTCTTCGAACATTATGGAAACGTTTCCCTTTGGGCTAGAGAGGTTTTAGGTAAGATAAATCGTATTTGTATTCAATTTCGAATGGACCGTAATGCTTGTTTTTAAATTACAGTTTAAAGTATAGGAACAGAATTTTAAATTAATACATTATGCTGGAATTGAACACTACATGCCTTTCTTTTGAATTAAATAGAATTCTCTTCTTTTGTTCAGACATGCAATTAATATTTAAAATAATTAACGATTTCTAATTATTGCAATCGCGAAGATAGTCGTATGGCAAAAAATAATAAAACTAACAAAATGATTGGAATATCGAAACTGTAATCACGAAAAGGAAGAATCAAACTTACAAATAAATAACCAAATCTTTTATCTATAAAATCAATTAAATGAAATCCTGTTTTTAACCCCTAGGGTTAAACAATTTTCTTCTCAGTGATTAAAACGTCTTTAATGCTTAAATATTGAATCGAATTTTATTTCGTCTGAAACATAACATTCATATTTGTTAGACTTTGCTGAAATCTTCAGTGTGGTTCGTTGAGATACAGCAAGGGTCTTTGTAGACCGAAAACAAATAAAAATAGTAATTTTATATTCCAGCGTTTTTTGAAAATAAACCATGAAGATCTGCAGTCTACTTGTAATAATTTCAAACTAGACGAGACACACATGTACAATTGGTTCTGTATAAGTAAACATGAAAGTACAAATGTTTACAAACAGTTTTAAATGTGTCCTTTCTCACTTATTTAATATTGCATCAGCTTTTTAAATATACGTCCACGCCCATTTTGCAACTGTAATTATTTCGATGCGTGCTGCATTAACTACATTACCGAAGAAACGCACGATCGCCAAAAATAGACCATCCTACTTTCTCCTTTGACAATTCGCGCTATGCATAACCGACGAGGTGTCATTATTTGTCCTTGTTACGCTTCTTAACTCGTGCTCAATTGAAACCAATCATTTCTATTTTTAGAATGCTAAAGGTATTTCGCTGTTGAAATGGAAATATTAACATTTCGAGATTAGACATTCTTATCCTCTTCCGAAAAAGATCATTCCGAATTGTAAAGATTTCTTGTAGAAAACTATGAAATATTAAGCTTATATTTTATTAACATATATCTTTTCCGACTTGAAAATTAAATATCTCTTTCGACCTAGAAAAATTCTATTCTATATTATTTTCTTCTCGTTTTATGGATATGAAATCGTTTAGTAATGAATTCGACGCGAACATATTTAATAATGTAATGCATTTCGAGCCATCCGTGTAAAGTGCTCCTTTGGATTAGTTGAGATCGGAACGCCCTCCGACTGAAACCGGATGAAATTGATTTTTTATTTTTTCAACTCCGTACTCCCATTTTGAAAAATCTGAAAAACATCAGGTCGTTTGGTACAATCATAAAAAAGTTGTACTGTCTTAAAGTACAACACTACATGTTCAATAGGTTAAAAATGTTGTAAAAGTCTTTTTAAATTCGTCTAATGTTTTTAATGTTTTAAATTACTTCTACTCATTTTCGTTATAAATGCATAAACTCCGCTGTGTAATGATAACCCAATAATGTTGCGTTCTGGATCGTTGAAAACTAACCGCTAAATCTCGAAATATCGAAATCTCGAAATATCGAAATATCGAAATATCGAAATATCGAAATATCGAAATCTCGAAATGTCGAAATATCGAAATCTCGAAATCTCGAAATCTCGAAATGTCGAAATATCGAAATATCGAAATCTCGAAATATCGAAATATCGAACTATCGAAATATCGAAATATCGAAATATCGAAATGTCGAAATGTCGAAATGTCGAAATCTCGAAATATCGAAATGTCGAAATGTCGAAATGTCGAAATATCGAAATCTCGAAATATCGAAATCTCGGAATATCGAAATATCGAAATCTCGAAATGTCGAAATCTCGAAATATCGAAATCCCGAAATGTCGAAATGTCGAAATGTCGAAATATCGAAATCTCGAAATATCGAAATATCGAAATCTCGGAATATCGAAATCTCGAAATCTCGAAATGTCGAAATATCGAAATCTCGAAATCTCGAAATCTCGAAATGTCGAAATCTCGAAATCTCGAAATATCGAAATCTCGAAATCTCGAAATCTCGAAATGTCGAAATGTCGAAATCTCGAAATATCGAAATCTCGAAATATTTCAATTAAATGGGATAAGAGAAATTACGGAAAACCTGATTTTGTTTAACACCGCATTACTACCCTCCATGTCGTCATATGGATATCATATTGAAAATTGGCACAAGGTATTCTTTGGTTAAGCTATAGAATAGTCCATCGCAAATTCAATTTGTTTTAGGGCCACTTTTCATCTCCTTATTCGGCTTTGCCCTTTAGGTTTACCTCGCGCGTGTTGCAATTTACGTTTTATATTTGTTATCGTTACACATCAACGACGGCCTGGAATAACAAATTCCGACGACTACGTAAAAACTGCATGTGCTCGGCTAATAAATATTTCACGATCAGGAGGGATGTCGCTCGCTGCGTGCGTGCAGTGTGTCGAATGTTGGTACGAAAAAAAGAGTTTCTGGAGAAAAAGTTAGGGAACGACCCCGTTGACGCGATTAATGGGTCGATGTTGGGAAAGTAAGAAGCGGAAGCAGTGTAATTAACATTTGCATAAAACTGCTTACCATGAGATTAATCTCCAAGTTTCCCGAGCCGTGTATCGTATTATTTGCCACGTGACGACTGAAACTTCGTACAAGCGCCCTATTTCTCCATCGCTTTATCGATCTGGCTGCCGGTGCCGACTTCATGGAGTTCCGATAACAAACTAACGAGTTTATTTTTATCGCATTTGAGGAGGAACTCGCGGTGTGCTCGTGTGCATGCATTGTAGCGGCAAATTACGCCGGCTCTGATAGCTCTTAATTGATTGAAACGAAGCAGTTCTGCACATTATCGATCTCACCGGCAAGAAAACTGCTCTAGTCCAACAGCCGAAAAACGTTTCGATTCTCACTATGCGGTTCTTAAAGAGTTCTTCGCGCTGATTCCGAATCTATCGTCACGTCCAGTGGTCCAACCATCAACGATAATTGATAATCAATTGATGAATCCATGAATCTAATATTTTTGAATAACATTTAATAATAAAAATCTCTCATAGTGTTGCGCAGGGTAATAATGTATTTGAATTCTATTAAAAATATCGAAATCTCGAAATCTCGAAATATCGAAATATCGAAATATCGAAATATCGAAATATCGAAATCTCGAAATATCGAAATAATATCGAAATCTCGAAATATCGAAATCTCGTAATCTCGAAATATCGAAATCTCGAAATATCGAAATCTCGTAATCTCGAAATATCGAAATATCGAAATAATATCGAAATCTCGAAATATCGAAATCTCGAAATATCGAAATCTCGAAATATCGAAATCTCGTAATCTCGAAATATCGAAATATCGAAATCTCGTAATCTCGAAATCTCGTAATCTCGAAATATCGAAATATCGAAATAATATCGAAATATCGAAATATCGAAATATCGAAATATCGAAATCTCGAAATCTCGTAATCTCGAAATATCGAAATAATATCGAAATCTCGAAATATCGAAATCTCGTAATCTCGAAATATCGAAATATCGAAATCTCGTAATCTCGTAATCTCGAAATATCGAAATCTCGTAATCTCGAAATATCGAAATATCGAAATATCGAAATAATATCGAAATATCGAAATATCGAAATCTCGAAATATCGAAATATCGAAATAATATCGAAATCTCGAAATATCGAAATATCGAAATAATATCGAAATATCGAAATATCGAAATCTCGAAATATCGAAATATCGAAATAATATCGAAATATCGAAATCTCGAAATATCGAAATATCGAAATAATATCGAAATCTCGAAATATCGAAATATCGAAATGTAACCGCTAATAGGTGTGAATCAAACGAATGTATGTGGAAGAATTATTCTAGAGACTCGGGCGGAAATTTGTGGACGTTTGTAAAGGGAGGGAGAGGAACGAGTGAGTGACATCAAAGCGCAAGCAGGCGCAGATACAGAGAAGTAAAATAATGTCGTAACGAGCGGTCGATACGCGGTTTGAATGAAGAGAGTTTCGAGAAAGGAGGCGGCTTTCCGATGGGCTGCTCTGCCAGCTAGCAGTTTCATTCTCCACGTTCGTAGAAAGGTATTCGGATAGTTCGTGACTCGATTAAGAATTAGTCCATTGCGGTGTGATGGTGTAAATTCGAGAGTCGAGCGCAATTTCCTTCGTGCGCTCCTTTCATGCCGTAAACTACGCAACGTATTATCATAACTCACTTCCACTTTGTTTCACTGAGCATACTCGAAGCGAGCAACGATGGGTTGCAGATAGTCGGCCCGTAAGCAAATTCTCGTTTTTATAGACTCATTTGCAAGGATCAGCATACTCTACGGAAATGCGTTCCGCTCATTCAGGATTTTATTTGGTAGCAAGGTTGCCTGTTCTGGGAATCTACAATGTCAACTGCAATGAGCAAATTAGTAAAATGCCTTATACTACCAAGCCAGAGGTTTATGATTTTGCGAAAAAGAAAGGAATACTATATAAGAACACATGTCTGAATGGAAATTTTCATTTTCATTCTTTAATTGTAAAATATAAAATGAGATGTTGTAATATACCACGCAGTTGGTTGTCCAGGTCTAACGATGGCATTGGATATACCACAATTTTCTTGAAATTCTCCAAGTTTAACACAGATTATCAAGGTTAAAAAACAATATTCTGCAATATTTCAGCTTTATCCCCTCAACCTCCTCCTACAGGAGTAGGGAGACGCGTCATCTACGGCTCGCAAGTTGCCAGGCCTGTTCTACACATGTGTAGAAAAAAATTGAAATTTGTATTAAAATTACAGAGAGAGAAACTAGAAATTAATTTAGAAATTAGTTGTAACAGTAGACGGATATATCGTCGTGAATAATAACATATATATTACTTATTGTTACAGATTACAAAATGGGTTGTTTCGGGAGCAAAGACAAGTTGAGCAAAGAGGATATGGATTTCTTGAAGTCGAATACGAGATACGATGAAGCGACTATAAAAGATTGGTACAAAGGATTTAAAGTGAGTATTTCTGGCACTGAGTTCAATTTCTTGCACTGCGATAACAGAAGGTGCAAACAAATCTATTTGAAATTGTACTGTCCCGAATACTGATTCGAATTGGCTAATATTTTGCTGGGAATTTAGTTGCAAATATATGTAACTTTCATTAACATTGCATACATACAATTTGAAAATTATTCAACACTCATACTGTAAGACTTTCAATGTATCACAAGTCATATGTATTTTTACACTCACATGTAAAAATGGTGAAAGTCTTTGAAACTGTAACTTGGGTAACCAGAAATTTTTGCCTTTCTCCTATGTAATCCAGTATGTGTGGGCGAGGAAATGCCAAAAATCGAAGTTTCGATCCTGGAACATGATTGGTTCGAAAGTTACGAGTGTTCAAAGTTAAGTGATTTTCAGTGC
>JAQQRV010012534.1:17651-31636 GCA_028455795.1 Lasioglossum marginatum | reverse complement strand
CCCAAGGAACCTCCCATTTCCGGCTAACGCTATCGTTTTGGGACACCCTGTATACATAGTGTCCCGTTTTAAGTTTCGAGTGCAACTGTCTTGCACACTATATAGCTCATTTTTTAAAATATTTCAAATAAAACTTACCCTATTTTATATATTTAGCATTTATAGCTGAAGAACAACATGTTAAACATTAGTATTAAAATTGAATAATCTCCTAAACTAATAGTTTTTCGATATAAATCAAGGATCAATCATTTTTTATAGGAAATAATGAACTACACCAATGGGTGGATTAAGGGTAAATGTTACGTTTAGCATCCGCAGCTCGGATGACCTTGACCTTGACATATGTTATCAAGGTCAACATTCTGAACAACTTCTCTCTGTACAAGCACTCGTCGCTCGAGATAATTGCAAAAAACTTTCGTTAACTTTAAATTACAAGTGCACTTTATTCTCGTACAAGCTGTCACTGAACAGAAATGAAAATATACCGAATCATAGACAGGATCTTAAAAAGAAGATATAGTTCAAGTACCTAGGTTGGTGGGGGGGCCGGCCGTTAAGCGTCAATGAGGCCCGACTACGCTTACAATGTTGCGCGTTTTGATTTGGTACATGTGTTGTTATATCACACGTACAGGATGTTTCAAAATTCTATGTTGTGACCACTATAGCGTGATTCTGCACCTCTGGGTCGGTGGAGATCTATTACAAAAATGGACCGCAAAGTTGATCTTAACATTGAATCCAAAGGTCAAAATTGCTCTTTATGTTATCGTATAGTACACATCGCAACGAACAAAATTCTCACAGGAACCAAGCGTCTTATTATTATTATTATTTTCCCGTGTAGAATCACCGCCTTCACATTTATACCATTTTATGACCCCCTGTAAACATATGGAATGAAATAGTTGGCGACTCTTTAAAGTCGTTTTTAGAGACTCTTCTTCATTGCAATGAATAATTGGGATTCAATATTAAAATCAAGTTTGCGGTTCATTTTTGTAACAAATCTCCACCTATTTAGAGGTACAGAATCACACACGCTATAGTAGTCGCGATATACAGGATGTTTCATAACTGGTGGTACAAGCGAAAAGGGAATGATACTACATGAAAAAGAAGTTGAAAATATAGAATAAAGTTTTTTCATGTGAGGCTTTGTTTTCAAGAAAATCGACTGAATTTTCGCCGGGTATATACAGCTTTAGTATATGCAGAAAGTTTGATCATGGTCAGACGCGTCAAACGATTCCTATGCAATAGCACGTTGTATTCGCTGTATTTTCAAACTCAATTTTCTCGAAAAACGAAGAAATGTTATTCCTTTTTTTCGACTTATTTTTTCATGCAGTATCACCCCCTTTTCGCTTGTACCACCAGCTACGAAACACCCTGTATAATTTTGAAACACGTTGTACGTTGCCAGCCGGATTTCCAACCTAACCCAGGCCAACAAGCTTACATACAGTGGAGGACCAAAGTATTCGTACGCCCTTTAAAACAGAATAACTTTTTCATAATTGTACCAACGACCTGATGTTTTGTAAGCAATTAAAAGCATTGGTTTACTAAATGATCTGCAAAAAAGATTTTCCAAAAATTACAATCTACAAGGTTGCACGCAAAAATAAAAACAGCATTTTTTAAAACTTTTTTGCTTTGGGCCCTTAATGAAAATTTAAAATATATGTGTTGTAGATCTATGTTAGTTATACACATAATGAAAATTTCATCGAAATCGATTGACGCAGAAAAAAATGACACGCAGCGTAAGATGTAAGAATCTGTGGATTTTAATCAGAATCTGACCAAAAGTCGCGGGAAACTATGACTTTTGCCACATTTAACCACTTGTAGCTCTTGGGTATGTTAATCGATTTCGATGAAATTTTCAGTATGTGTATAGCCAACATAGATCTACAACACATATATTTTAAATTTTCATGAAGGGCCCAAATAAAAAAGCTTTTAAAAATGCTTTTTTTATTTTTGCATGCAACCTTGTAGATTGTAGTTTTTGGAAAATCTTTTTTGCAGATCATTTAGTAAAGCAATGCTTCTAATTGCTTACAAAACATCAGGTCCTTTGATACAATTATAAAAAAGTTATTCTGTTTTAAAGGGCGTACGCATACTTTGGTCCTCAACTGTACGTCTAATTTAGTTAATTTCCAAAGCAAGTATTAGTCGTTGTTGCCTTCAATACTTACAATAACCGGTGTATTTAAAAAATTTTTTTGTTCATAACTTTTTAATAAAAAACGAGCCACGGCTAAATTCTCTTGCGGCTTACTCAGAAAGGTGATCTTGACAACATATGTCAAGGTGTCTACTAACTAACATGGGCAACTTCTGTAACAATCTTTTACACAATCACAGTATGAGATTAAATGTAATGTATTCTCATTAAAAACTATTTAAAATAATGTAATATAGAAATATAATTATTAGCGCAATTATTTTCATTGTTGGTGTTTGTCATATGTGACATTAATTCTTGACTTACACGTATTATTATACAAGTTCTCCATATACTTATAGAATTCCTATTTGAAACATATCACTTTAAATATTTTTGATCTGTTCCATTGTTCTTATACCGGGTGATTCACGAGAAACAGAAAACTTAAATAGCTCCATTTCAATTCAATTAAAATAAAATTATTGCACATTTTGAAATCATCAGCGCTTTATCATCTAGTTCAAGGTCATTGAAGGTCTAGTGAAGGCCATGATATACCACATCGTTGAACTCGTCTTGACATCAGATACAATCCTATAAAGTTAAAAATTGAATATGGTGTCGTTTAAAAATCATCGATGAGCTTTAAAAGACCTTGAAATCGACAACGATCAGAACATGTTTTTGTATCACCATATTTTCCTCCTTTAACAATACAACTCTTCTCCCTAACATTTTCTTCTATCTTCAAGCCTAACGGAACAATTTAGATGTTCTGTTTCTCATGAATTACCCGGTATATTTAAATCCAGTTATATGTATTATACCTTATACCTTTCTATGCTGTACTTGTCAGATTACATTACTTATAAAAAATTTGGAATGATGCGTTGCAATTGAAAAGACGACAATGCCTCTTATACGAGTCTACCAGAAAACGTTTATTGATCTCTACCATTATGATTACTAGATTACGATTATTGCGGATCTTTATGCAAAATAAAAAATGTTTGCATTGATTGCAGGGTACAGGAGCCAAATAAAAATTGTATTCTTCTTTTAATTATCCTATTAAGCTGAAACTAATACATTGATGTCCTTTGATTTTGCATAAAGTTTCGCAGTCTCGTCATTTAACGTAATTAAACGTCTCCTAATTTTAACCTTTTAATTGGCCGTTCAATTATGATTGGTTTTTTGTGTTCAATTTGTATTCAATTCAAGATGGGTTTCCATTATGAACACTCACAAAGACGTAATGGAAGATGTAAAATTAGGATAAGACACATTTTGCTATAGTCAAGGTAAAGACAATATACAGTAGAACAATCAATGTACAATAGAACCTCGCGCGCATGATTACCCGAACTTTTTTAATTTTATCTTAAGAAATAAATTTTGGTAACATTAACTGTATATGTATAATTACTATGTATCGTATACGTATATGTACATAGCATATATATTTTGAATAATATATGTCGCATTTCTAATTACAGCAGTAATACTTTTGCATTTAATAAGTAATTTTAAAACTGTTCGATATAATTCGAACAATTCAATTTTGCGAACCATCTCGATTCCAATCAGTTCGGATAATCGAGGTTCTACTGTAGTTCTATTATAATACCAATATCAATACGACAATATCTCAAAATAAAAAAGTTATTCGTTATCTGCTGAAAAAATTGAATGACGAATTAACTCGTCATTTCCAGGGGAAAGTTCGAGTAATAAATAATCAAATATCCATAAAAAGACCAGAGCTGTTCATCACGCGCACGAATTCTGCAACAAACTGCACGCATATCCTGGGATTCCTGAACATTAAGCACTAACGCGCATGATTGCTCCATTCAACACTCACGCTAATCACCTATACACCGGCAAGCGAGCAGAGGCACGATCGTAAGATAAATTTTTCATCGGTTATACAACAGGGCTCACAAGGAGAGTGCAAGGCCTTCGGGTCACCGATTTAGTTGAGATTTTGTGTACTTATAGATCTCGATCTCCCTTTTACGAATATATATCATTATAGGGGCAAACACTCCATAATTGTTGAGATATTCATAAACAAAGTTCTTAAATTAGTGCTTAAATCTGCAATTGTAGGAAAAGTATACATCGAATAATGTCCTTTTGTATTGGCAACTTACTAGACTTACACCCGGTGGGCTAGGGTTCGATTCTCGTCTGGGGAAAAAATTTTTTTACTTATTTATTTATATTATTTATTTGCTGTGTAACATTAACTTGTTTATAAGAGATTACACATTTCTTACAAATTGATACAGATTGGTGGTACATGTCGTAAAAGCATACTTTCGTATGCTTTAAAACTTTTGTTATTTAATTTGTAATAAATGTGTAATCTCTTATAAACAAGTCAATGTTACACAGCGAATAAATAATATAAATAAATAAGTAAAAGAAATATTTTTCCCCAGACGAGAATCGGACCCTAGCCCACCGGATGTAAGTCTAGTACGCTGCCATTACATATTTTTTTTCTTTTTAAACAACATTTTTATTTATGGCCAACACTTACATTTTTAGAGTTATACAAAATGTATAAAAATATAACGCTTTTGATGTGTAAAATCTAGAGTCTTAGAGCTAATGTGCTTTAAACAGACTTATAAGTTTATGTATTAGTTATATTGCACTGAGAATTATTGCGAGGTACGCTACCCTTTTTGTTCTTTGGTAAGTTAACGATTTATGAATTTGTTTATGCGCCCGAAACGGTGTTAAATTGCTGCCATTACACCAAGACATTATTCGTTGTATACTTCCTCTACAATTGCAGATTTAAGCACTAATTTAAGAACTTTGTTTATGAATATCTCAACAATTATTGAGTATTTGTAAAAGGGAGATCGAGATCTATAAGTATACAAAATCTCAACTAAATCGGTGACCCGAACGCCTTGCACTCTTGTTCGAGATTGGCGCGCGTGCGCCATGTCGCCTCTCCGATCGCGTGCAGCCGATTGCGAATCACGGCGCGACCCGCGCGAACGCGAGCACTGAGCGTCTGTCATCGAGGCTCGCGCGGGCAAGAGGCCGAGTGCATGATTGGCTGAAACCCAGTCTCGATCCTTCTGGAATGTTCTCGAACGCTCAACCGGAAACACCGGTGCGTGACGGACTTCCAGAGGGATCGAGACAATAAAAGTGAGAAACAACGGCCCTCGCTCTCACTCTCTCCGTATCAAATCAGCTGGTCGTTGCGCAATAAATATTCTGTCACATGTAAAATCATCTTTGCAAATTCATCACATTTATTATTGTTAAGTTCATACAAGTTTAGACAAGTTGCTACAATAATGCTAAATACAGTTTAATTTATTGTAAATCTGCTTATTCTCTATCCAATCCTTTATACAGTCCACTCGCCTCTCATTCAAATCCTGCCGTTACATTCGCACTTTCATATCTTTCAATTCTTCCATTCTGCATCCCTCTTGCACTCTCACACATCATTCATATCCTTTCAATTTCTGATCGATCAAGATCGCTCACGTTCGCACAACTCTCCTCGTCAGAAGTCAGCGCGGATATATAATTATTCTCGGTTATTGCCCTTCTAAACGCTCATCCAGGATTACGGAGAGATGGAACGGTGAAACGAATCGTGGCACTCGATTCAGTGAACGTAATGACGATACGAGCTCGTTATGACGACGATGATGCGATAACGAGCTCGTAGTGGTGCCGCGGTAAAGCGTTACAATAGTGGGGGCGCGCTTTATCGTGCCGCGGCGAGCCGATGGTGAACACTTGTTCGATTATGCTTCTTGTTCACCGTCGGCGATTTGTGCATGGAGAGCAAAAGTCGAATTACGGTTTCGGTAAATCACGAACGGGAATCACTATCGAGCGTTGTCTTGGCCGTGCTGTGAAATGGCGCCGGAGTCACCAAATTAAGAAAGACTTATCTCCCACTCTACCCTTCCCCTTCTACGACGCTGTTCCACCACGCTTCGTGTATGTGTCACACTATCATGTGACTAATACGATACTGGCAGAGAAGGGGTAACCTTTTCCCCTCGATTCAATTTCCCTGTTTTGGCAACACTGAACGGCGCGGTGCTGTGCCTACTCGATACACCCTGGAAAACTATCGCGAAAGAAAAGAGCCACGGGATACGAATCGATATCTATTTCTCGATGCCGACGCTCGACAACCGCCCCGAAAAAATAAGCCGTGATCGATCACGGGATTTCAGGCTGTCGAATCGACAACGCTTTATCATCGGAACGATTTGCCGAACCGAGCATCACCGTCGATTCCTCGCCGATATTGAACGTGTCGACAGCCGACCTTTTAATCTTGCTTATATAGACACGTCGACCGTTTCGTCCAGTTTATTTAGTTAGAACACTGGTCGTGAAAAATTGACAGAGTCTATGTGCCCGCGGCTCATCCTCTGCACATGTCAATGGACGCGCGATATCACTGACATTACGCGACGGAAACGCTTCGAACTTCCGGTGGCTTCGAACATGCCACGGGTTACCTAATCCAGACACCGGCCACCGATCGTCTGTATTATTCATTACAATTACAGATCGATGCTCTTATACGCGCGCAACCCTATCTGTTTGCGATAGAGCCTGTCTGACACGGATTAATGACAAGGTGACACGTTTATCTATTGACTTTCCCTAGCGAGACCCATTTGCGACACGTGCTTTTTACGTCGTTTCACGGAATTGTTTATTTGAGCCGTTCACAGACCAAATCGATTAACTCCACTTTTTGAAATATTTTAAATTTAAGTGTCAAAGCACTTGGTTCATTCGTAGCTTTATTATTTATAATAAATTTCCCAAATAATACAGATTAACACCATTAAACGACAAAATTTTTTTTGGTCGCCGAATAATAAATAATTTATTCCAGAAGCCATTCTGATTAACTCTGTACTCTAATGTAAATCGTTGCAATAACGAAATCCGCGTTCTCAAGCAACAGTGCTGCTACTTGGCAGGAATTTACGAAACTAACTGCCACAGAAGCAAGTACTTGTGAATTATTATTAAACAATTATTTCAACTTAAGTGTCAGTTCTTTTTAGTGATATTCATATCATTTGCAGTGCAATAAAATTGTTAGTGACTTGGGTGAACTATTCATGCATCAATTATCTATTGCATGCGCCCCACGTTTTTCGTTTTAAATCTTACAAGTATTTTCATAGCTATTAAAAATTTACAATCACAAATTTTCAGGACTATCTGTACGGGGTTAGGAATCTGTATGGGACAAGGAAAAATTATTTTATACTCTTTAGTCCGTCTTAAAAACCGTCTTAAAAAAATGCACGGAATTTGACAATAAAGTTTCAGCCTCAATTTTAATAACATATTGATTTGTTCCGTTAAAATTGAAGGTAGTTTTACAAACTACGTTTTGTTACAAATATTTTAGAATACACAAATTTGCAGATCTTACACTTTGATTTTCGGACTTTTTTCCATTGGACGATACACTGTACGTTGTAGAGAATATATGGAGACTCTATTAACTGGCTGTATGTAACAAGAATTACGATGAAAAATAAATGTACGTTACTTTTGGGCTGATGACTCGCAACTCGAGGGGTGAAGTAAAATATTCGTACGCCATCTAGCAATTAACGACTACGGTAACATGGCCGATATTTTGCAACATCGACTGGGTCGCATCCGCATATATTTAATAATGCATCGAGCCCGAGACGCGTACGCGTCCCCTCGGGGACGAAGGTCTTCCAACGAATGTGGGAAGGTATCGGTGTCTCGTATCACAAATGCAATTCCGTCGTGTCCCACGGAAGTCAGACAGCAGGAAAAAGACTCGGTAGCAATTTCAGCAAGAATGCAGCCGGCGTGGGTGGTTGCCTGTCTCGTTCGCAGACGGTCGCTCGCTCACGGAACCGCACTGCGGTTCAAACTTCTCGCTCGCACGGAACCTCCTCTGGGAGATCCGATTAGGAAGCAGACGGACAAGGAATTAGCATTGCAAGTAGCCGCCATCATTTCAGAAGCGCGATTACTCGAACCCTGTAAAGGGATTATTAATGGAAATCCAGATTTCCTTTTGCGTTCTGCTTTTTCGGTATTTCCACATTGTGTCTGTCATTGTGGGAGTGTATCATCCGTTTCCAATATTAATAGAATTACAACGCAACGGTCGCATGGTAAAACACTGTTTATGCGAATCCATCGCAGAATGATCTGTTTATACGCAGGGTCCAACCGAACAACAGATATATTGTAATCAGGATGATTGATAATCTTTAAGAAAATTACTGGAAATAAATAGTTTAGAGACGAAATTAATGGATTTATAAAAAAGGAGACCACAATTTGGTGTAAATAGTTTCTTTATTAACGGACGCGCAGAGGTCACATGTCGTTTAAATCAAATCATTTCGCACGACAACATTTGGCAGATATCAGCAATAAGCTGATACTCATTTGATAGGAAATTATCAGAAGCATGAAACTGCTATTTCCTTGTCTGTAAAATGAAAAAGTATATGAACAAAGAAGTTTTAAAAATTATAGGAAATTCAACACCATTTTTTGAGAGAACGGCTAAGTTGGGACCCTTGGTTCCTTTCACAATGTTGGCTCTCATGACCAGTAGAACACGATTGAACAAAAAAAATGTATTTTGTTTTTTGACCTTGATTCTCAAGGTCAAGGACAATTTTGCGATAAGTTTTCTATGTCAATTTACACCATATCGCAGGTGTAGGATCGCGCCATAGCGGCTGCGACATATGACTTCTTGACACCCTGTATAGTAACATACAATGGAAGGATATGAACAACGTAGATATTGATTCCAATGGATTATAATTCAAAGGTTGATATATGTATCGTGATGGCAGAAATATTCAACCCTTTGCGCTCAACTACCAGCATTGCTGGCATCACAACTACAGCGCTCTATCCTAACTTCTAGACCAAAAAGTTAATACAATGAACTTGACAGTCTATTGTCCCTACTTTCCCTGACAGTCAAAAGTATTCTATGCGTTAAACACATACACCCTTTTGGCAAGATAACTAGATGACAGTGCTGAGAATGATCAGGTGCCTATGAAAGATTTTACCAGACGGATTTATTTCTACTGCATTTTCCCTTTATTTTTAAAATCTTTCTGAAATCGTTTTCTTTAATCCTTGTACCGACTAAAGAAATAATTACCACTTCATTCTAACCTCTTTAAGGACAAAATTAAAAACAAATTAGACGATTTTAATTCATTTTTATATTAGGTATTTTTAGGGATTTAAATAGCCTTCAACAATTACGCGAGATAAAAATAAATGTAATTACAAGTGCATTGATAAAACTAAAATTAAATGCACACGTGCCAGTTTATTCATGTTGATGTAATTATTCGAATACTTCACTAATTCACATTTACAAGGCCGATCTAATACAATCTTAAAATAATGATTTCCGAAAATAAAAAATTTTGGATATGCATGGGAATTATATTTTGAGAATATAAAATTGCGAAAAAGAGAATCGAGAATATAATAAAACGACACTGTTGTATACAGTAGAAATGATAAAAGATTTTCAGACGAACTAATAATTTCAATTTCTGACAAAGTTAGAGTTACCAGATTGCGCGTATTAAACGAAAAAAAAAACAAAAAGCGATGAGATCCTATAAAACCGCGTAGCCCATTCTTTCTCGAGGTTTTCCGTAAGCCATAAACTCATAAAAATCTTTTACCTTCCACGGAGGAAATGACTTAATGGAAAAACATTACCCCCGACACTAGCCCGAGGAAAAATCGCGATGCAGCTCGTTCAATCGGTGGACAATGCAAAGAATGACTCTACAGTCGGGCCGCGACTTTCATAAGATCAAAGTATGATCCTGTTGATGAGTTCTGAAAGGGAGCAGGAGGAGGAGGAGGGAACTGGGGATGATGGTCGAGGTTTCATCAAAACCTGTCCATAGGGCAGTCACGGGGTGCCCAGTGTTGGAGACAGCTTGGTCTGCCACAATGAGAACTTCATGGACAATCAAAAGTGGAGGATATTTGGTTGGTTAGGGGGGGGGGGGGGGGGGGGGCAAAGGGGGGGGGGGGGGGGACAGAATGTATTTAATTAATGTAGTCAGGAGGACAGCGGCGAGTGTGTATACACAAGTTCAGGCTACTTTCGCGTCGTCGGTGTAAGTTGTTGGCGATTGCGCAAGGTTTCACGGGCGTGAACAACTGCGCATATGCAGTATGCATACAAGGTGTCGAATTCGCCGCAAAACCCATGCATTTCGTGCCACACCTGAACAATTTCCGGTAATTTTCCGAGACCCTTGCAGAACATGCGCGCTCTTTTCCGACTCGCCAACGATGAATGGTAACCGCCGGGGCTGGCCGCGTGTCCCATTTGCTCCACCGGATTATTGAAATTGTCCGCGGATCCTGCAAACGGTGCATTAATTCTTACGAACCAACATACGGGAGCGAACGGCCTGTGAAGCTGTAATTCATGGTCGAAATTAAATTTTTCAACTTTCATAAAAACGATATATTCTTCCTATGAACTGACAACCTTCTTAGCCAAAGTTCCAGTTCACAGTCCCCTCTATTTTATTTCCGGATTTGAGAACTTTAGATCATGTACGGGAGTTCTCCAGGTATCGGATACAAGATTTTCCTAAAATATATAACATTATACAGTGAGTCACAGCCAAAATGGTACACCGCACCATCTATAAAAATATGTTTCTTGTAATAAAAATCTTTAGGGATAATTTAAAAAAGAAATATGGGGTAAACTTTACTTTACCGGACTCAAAATTTTTGCCTTTCTCCTATAAATTATTATGTATTTGGTATGTAATCCAATAGATTTATATCCGGAGTGTTGAAATGTTATTAGATAGGTTCACTAGACATGCGAAATCAGCGGTGAGAGGCACCAACTCTATGCAAAAGGAACTAGAAATCCTAGTTACTAGTTTAGGTTAGCATACCTGCAATGTAACGCCATCAAGGCCAAGTTCAGAATCTATCATCACACACGCAACGGCTAACACGCTCAGTATTATATATCATTCCGCACATTTATTTTATTTATTAAATCTGTTTGTTGAACCTGCATCCTTTGGAGATTTATTTCATCACCTGAAATTATAACACCAAGAACCTGCAGATCGAAGTTTCGAACCTGTAGGATCAATGGTTCAGGATTTATGATTGCTTAAAGTTGAGCAATTTGCAGTGTTTTTGACAGGTAAGGGCGCCGCCATGTTGGTTTGTAGTGACGATCGCGCGTCGCTTGCCGACCAGAACTGCTAGATGGCAGCACGGGCACACAGTAACATCGCTTTCATAGAGAAAATATCTCAGGAAATGTTTCAGAAGGAATATCGTGGAAAATATTTACAGAAACCTAACTCAGACCTAACCCAGACCAGTTGAAATGCAACATCGTGGCCATGTCTTCCAACAATTTAAACAACAATCGCAATACTCGCTCTGTATTATCAGCATTAACGTGTGCCCGTGCTGCCATCTAGCGATTCTGCTCGGTAAGCGGCGCGCTTACCTGTCAAAAACACTGCAAATTGCTCAACTTTAAGCGATCATAACTTCTGAACCGTTGATCCTACAGGATCGAAACTTCAATTTGCAGGTTCTCCGGATATAAATCTACTGGTTTACATACCGAATACATAATAATTTATAGCAGAAAGGCAAAAATTTCGAGTCCGGTAAAGTAAAGTAAAATGACTCCTAATAACGGTTCAGTAACTTTATTAACTAGCTAACGATATATGTGAAAAGAGTGAGATTCACAAAATGCGTGAATCGATAAACCGATGTGCTCTCTATTTACTCTAGATACGACTGCCGCTCCTTGCTTTATCTGTCCGCTCGTCGCCATTGATCTTCGTTATTTTTGTGCGTTCTGCTACGATGCTCGTCGTGGCTTGTTTACATTTCTTTTTGCGCGCGCCGCTACACGCTCGTCGTAGCCTAACCTTACTTCCTGTACTATTTTCACCTACGCGTGGCGTCCTTCATATGCAGGGTGAGTCACCTAAAAGAAGCCACCTGAATAATTTTTACATTTCTTGAGATAGGAAGATATGTTTCAGACAAAAGTTGTTTGGTTTCGAGCTGCTTAGGAGATTTGAAGGTCAACCTAGTTCTTTTCAATGAAACCATATATTTTTCAACTCCTACGTTTGTAGCTCTTCGCGACATAATTTCAACAATATAGCCATTCCAGGTTATTTAAGGTCAGAAACATAAAAAAAGATGAAAAATATAAATTCCTTGTGAATGCTTACGTAATGGGATATTCTCAGCTTTATTAATGAAATAAAATAGTTTACTACTCATACTATGCCACCAAGTGAATATAAATGTAAACAAACTTCGCCGAAACGCTTAGGATTAAAGGGTTTAGCAGGACAAGCGTGGTCCAGCGGCTCCGACGACAATTTTTATTGGTATGTTGTCCAAATCAATGTGTTAGGTTGATAGAGAATCCCCCAGAAAAGTTCAAGTAAATGCTATCGAGTTTAATAAGAGATGTCGCAATAACAAAAAATCAATAATACTTTCCATTAAAAAAAATGTTGGGGTCCCCCTTCCTCCCCCAAAAAATTTAATACAAACTAAAATATTAGTCCTCCTTGACCATTTATTTAAAACAAAAATAAAGTCGATATCTTCATTAGATTCCGAGAAAACAGCTTGTAACACTTAATCTGGTACACCCTGTATATATCAGTTATTAATGTGGTTTTGAATAATTTCTGAACCCGTGTACAGAGAGAATGCAAAGTTTGCAATAATTTAAACTTCAACAGAGTTTTTAAAAAATTGTTAAAAGTGATGGAGGTCGGGCATCCTTTTACGTGGAAATTTGCACAATTATTAACAACATGAAAACTTCAAGAGCAGTTTCCTGCAGCTTTTAACTCTGTACAAACTTAACTAATAAAAAAATTTTCCAGCTGATATGCAACGAACTGAGGTGAAATGAAATTTATTTTCTTTCTTAACATGTTCAATAGGATTAAAATAACATAAGAGCATTTTCTAATTCCTCCAATGAATTTACTCTTTCAAGTTGCACCTATTCATTTTCGCCATAAACGCATATGGTAAAATCTGTTGTCTAGATATTACATTTGGTTTAGACAGTTAGGTATCACTAAGACTGGGAAGATCATTCTCTGATAGCGTATTTCTGCTTTATTATTTCAGTCTCTTATTGAGTATGCGAAGTAAAACATATCTTGTGGCGGCAAAAAATGTTAATTTTGCAAATTACTTTTGTCGTGTGGATTATCATACTTTAATCATATTAGCCATTCTGCACTCTTGTAAAAGTCCGTATGAAAATGGTGAATTCTTCTCGATCGAAAATTAAATATATACTAAACTTTGTGATTTCGGGGCAAGGTTCGATCATTTATAGAAAAACACCAAATGTGCAATTAATTAACCATGTTTCTCGACGTTTCGATCCTTATGTGGATCATTCTCAAAGAGACATTTTTTGCGTCTGAGAAATAATATATGTATAATAAACTTTGAACAAAAATTGTAACACAGCCGTGTAAATCCAATGGAAAAAAGAAATAAAAAACACACATACTTGCTGTGACAATAGAAATAACTTTTAAACGGATATTAAATATTTTCAAATACCGGACTTTATTCCGTGGTGGCAGATGTGAAACTGACGCATGTGTTAGCAAAACCGCTAGAGCGAGTGTGTCCTATAGGACGGCCCATTCAATGATTGGTT
>JAQQRV010012534.1:0-17551 GCA_028455795.1 Lasioglossum marginatum | reverse complement strand
TTTCAAACCATTGTGCAACAGGGCTTTTGGAAATCATGCATGATGAGGATATTTCACTCGGTTTACAATCGATCATAGTGTAAAACTGGAGAATAAGCACATAAAGGAACTTTGCGCGAGCTTGTCAATACTGCTAATCGATACAGAGCCACCATTATGATTTAAATGGATTACTCTCTAGTATAAGAATTGTTAATGGTTCATAATGAAAATCCAGTTATGAGATAAGAAATATTAATTGCATTCGCTGGCAGTTTCATTATTATTATTCATAGAGCGCAAAATTATAATAATTTAGTTTCAATTAAAGATGTAAAACAGACATGTCACATCTTGATAAAGTATCTACTTTCGTAAAAAGCCATAACTTAAAAATTAAACGTGTGTTATAAATATATAATTTTCGAACTGAAATGAATTTTGTCTCCGGTTCTAGATCTAGCTTTGCTATATTTATGTGGGAAAAGGTAGATGCACCCATTATATGCCATTGAGATTCATTTCGGGAAGATATTTACGTCTCTTTATTTTTAGAACTAAAAGCTAGTTAGCAGGACCCTGACGTTGTTCGAAGATCATCGATTGAAATGGCCCTAAACGATTGAACAAGTTCGACAAGGGATCTAACTTTATGGTAGTTACATGAACTGCTCCATCTTCGACCGCACTGAACAACAACCAGTTCCCGATCATTCGGATTACACGCGAAAGGCGTAGACGTAAGTTTAATAGTGGAAGGTTCATCGGAGAAGCAAGGTTCCCTCGCATCGAAGAGGGACATGTCCCTGCGTCAGCAGTGATTGCTGATAACCTCCAATCATTCGAAAAATACGACCAAATGGTGAAGACTTATTACGTTTAAAATTCGACTTGCAGTCAGACTGGTAGGAAAAGTTAAGAACGACAAGAAATCTAAAACTGTACGTTTACAAACTGTTACACTTTTTACCAATCTTTTCAAGTTGCAATCTACTCCTATAATGCACATAAATGATAAAAAAGACAGTTATTTCAGTTCGCATCAGTTATTATTTAATTAATAAAGGATGTTTATTAATAAATTATTAATGTATATAATTTACAAGAATCTACAAAACATATTTTTTAAAGTTGCTTTGAAAAGCAACTTTTTCTATTTTTGTTGTAATTCAGATAACAGCAATTTTTCCAAAATGCCCATTGTTACGAGCCGAGGGCTGACGGGTAAGACGTGGCCGAGGTTTGTTCGTGTGAACGGGATTTGTCGTGAACTAGCAGCCGGTGCCTGTTTCATCACTGGGTGTAACAGGATAGGTTGTCGTGAACTAGCCGATGCCTGTTTCATCACCGGCTCGCCACTAGATAGAAAGAAAGGGGTAATCGTGGACTAGCCGATGTCTGTTTCACCACCGGTGAAAGAGACTATGGTCTGGAAACCCGCTTTTCGTGGCCAAAAGTCAATTTTTCAAGATTAAGATTTTCTAAAAATTTTTTTTGGAACAGAGTAAGAACCCCCCAAAGCTTCCAAATCCAAATTATTATTCATTTCCGATTATTCATCGCTGAGATATAACGTTTTGAAGACAAACTTCGTAAAATTCAGATTAAATAAAACGTTTAAAATAGTCATCATAGACTATCAAAATACAAGTTTAAATGATAATTTCGTATGTGTCAGCAGGTATATTTTAGGTGTGTAATACTGTTGTTAGCATCTTTTTATCCATAAACAAATAGTGACAAGTTTAAACAATGTAAACTTTGAGAAAGGTTTTACAAAAATGGTACAAATCGGCATAAATGGAACCTTTTGCATATGAAACTGTAGACATTTCTGAATATAATGTATAAAGTTTCAACTGCCCTCGTCTGCCCGTTTGAGTTGTACAACGATTTTAATAAATAGTCACCGGGAGTTTCAGGCATTCCGAATGCGTTCGCTTGCAGTTGCTCGACTTAACAGCGCTCCTATGCAACTGTTAACATGATTTTTAAGACACTTCTTACGATCTGCCAAAAAAATGTTTCCAACAAGAGTTGATCAGTATTTACATATCTATAAATTTCAATATACAAAAATTTAAAAGAAAATTTTTTGTTTATAGAAATGGAAATCACGACAATTTTTTAAATGTTACTATATATTTCTGACTTTATAATATTATTGTTGGTGTCGAAACGAATTCAACGACCTAGCATACTATAACCTTTAACTTTAAAATAACGCTAAAATACTTTTGACCACGAAAAGCGGGTTTCCAGACCATAGTGCACCGGATCGCCATTAGATGAAAGTTTTTGTGAACTAGCTGATGCCTGTTTCATCACCGGGTGTCACAGGATGGGTTATCGTGGACTAGCCGGTGCCTGTTTCATCACTGGGTCGACAGTAGGTAGAAAGAAAGGGGTTGTCGTGAACTAGCCAATGTTTCTTTCACCACCGCATGTCACAGGATTTCGGTAAGGCTAAGATTAGAATTAATGGTTAGGATTAATCATTAAAAATTAAATTACTTAATATTAAATACATTATAATTTTATATTTCGCTAAAAAAAATAATATATATTTAATTCAAATAAAATTTCTATTAATTTTAAAAATTAATGTACAATAATAGTGTAACCGCTAATGCTGGCACTCAATTTACCACTACTTAATTTAAATTTCTTATTCAAACTTACATTTATATATAAAATTAATCTTTTTCTTAACTAATCCAAATTTTCTTAACTAATCCAAGGTCGGCCCTCGTAACTCTTTTAAGATTTGTCGATAAACCTCGTAAAAGTTTATCGAAGTGGAAAAATTATTAGTTACTGGAGTTTTAATGGATGTGGAAATAAGATTATAGACTCTCAGATGTCTAGTATCAAAGTACAATATATTCAATATTATTGGGAATGGGGTACATTTGTTATTGTATAGTGTAATCGCGGAATACTAGCTCCCGAGCTCTCGGTTTTGACGCACTGAGAAATGTAGGGGTAATTTAGTCAACTTGCCTTTTAGAATCGCGGTTTGTAGCGTTTTACAAAGTTTGATCGAAAGGGAATAAGAATCCTATCTCATAATATGCTGCACAATATAGCTCCGCTTTCAGACTAGTACTAACCCGGAGATGGATGAGCTCGAGCCCTTTATATAGTCGAAATTTGGTTAGAAAAATGTTAGTGAGAGTATAGGAAAATCTAGAAGACATTTCTAAGTTTTCCATATGCGTGTACTTTCCCGTGGGGGGAAAACTGTTTATTTGGGCATGTGAGCCGGACTTCTTATATGAACACGTGGTTCCAAGAAAGGAGTTAAAGACTCATGTAGGCAAAGTCTCCGTACGTAACACCATCACAAATTATCTAATGAAATGTAACTTTGCAAACAAGTTGAAATCGTTTGGTCCATTTATAAATAAGTTATTCTGAACTAAAGTGTGTTCCATCAATTATGAGACTGACTGCACATCATTTTACGCTGCTTTTGTTTATATGGTTCAGTTGGTAAAACTTAAATATTGTTGCTCCGCGTAAATTTATCGAGAAATATGTAAATTTTCAAGACAATTGATAGGATAGAATGATAAGATATCTGTTTTAAAAATGGAATGTACAACAAGAATTTACCAGTTTTGTTTAGTATTCAATATTTTGTTGAGTCTTCTTTATTTTGTTTCTTTAGTTTCTTTCTTCTTTCTCTTTAGTTTGTTTTGAATGTAAGAAAACATTGTAGGAGCCAGAATGTTCGGTGACTAATTGAGGTGAACTCGAGAGTGGGAGACTTGAGGGATGTTCCGTTGTAAAGCGAGGGAGCACGTGGTTCTAATAGATTATTGTGTATCTAGTTAGATATCATTCATAATGATTTGTTAAGATCTATTTCATTATTAAATACATATTTCTTATTAGACATAACCATATGTTATTAACCAACCACATAGAATTCGTCAATGATATACACGACAAAACATTTCTTAACACCTTGTACATTTTCTTCCGATATCGCATGAAAACGTAAAGAAACGCAGGGTATCCCATATTTTTTATGTCTAACTGCACTAGATGTCTCGGAAGAAACAACAAGGGGATGAGCGATTCACCGTTCTGAGCAGATCACGAAATACGATGAGTCCCCTCGATTAAATAATTCGTTAGGTTGGAGCGTTGAAGAGATTCAGATCGGGAATACGCGTTCGAAACAGGGAAGCAGTTCCGGGGGAAATTATTCGCGAGAGGGAGATAATTCGACGTATTCGCGTAAGGCTATTCTTAATCCGGCTTATCCGGTATATCTTTGTCTCCGTCCAGAAATTTCCGGCGGGAAAGGCAGCTAACCCAGCCGGTCTGTCCCCCTCCCTCCTCTGGCTTCACCCCACCATCCGGCAAATCTTCTCGGGGCGTTAATCCGCTGATCAGAGATTGCGGCGGTTGCTCGTAGCCCCGGCGTAACAGCAAGTCAATCACAAGAAACGCGTGAATTTATTACGTCGAATTCGGGGTATCAATGTTTGGGCAGCTTTCCGGAACTTGGGAATCACCTGCGTCAACTCTCGGCACGGGCCACGCGTATAAGCCAGTTCGCAAGCCCTGCACAGAGGCCAAATCCTCGGATCCGCGCGGTTGATTGTATCGGACGATTACGCCGGTGATATCGCGATGACAGACGTAAATTCAGTGTTCCCGGATAAGCCCTGTCACTTTATTCCGTTATTTTATGTCATCGGAGCCACGGAGAGTTTCCGCTTCATCTTTGGTTCGCGCTCGGCTATCGGCCCGGTATATGGAGTCGAAGATGGGATCGCGTTCGATTTTCTGCTACGGTGAACACGACATTTTTACGAAAAGTCAACCTCGAAAGGTCTTTTTATAGAGAGGACGACTACGTCTCGGGAACTGTTCGATAATTTTTACGGTTATTACCGACGGCGGTCTCTTTCGGCGGTTTCTTTCCTCGCGGTCAACTGCATGGCTCTATGTATACCACTCTATAAAAGTTCGGAACCAGTTCCGATCTCGAAATACAATTACGCACACTAATACTCGGACAGTATATCTCTATAATTCTTTCGGTAATTACTACATTTTTACTGCGGATTTTTGGATTGTTCACATTCTTAAATTTTTGTATTTTTTTCATTGTAAATTTTTCATCCTCCGAGTTTTTCTATAAATTTATAAAATCCGCAGTCTAGTAATTGCTTATAATAGAGGATTCCTCACCGATTTCAATGACCTTGAAATATGTTATTAAGGTCATCATTCTGAACAACTTTTTCTATAATATACATGTTACCGCGGGGCGATCTTCGCTTCCGAGACATTTGTAAAAAAACTGTTGCCAGTTTAAAAAGAGATTATTGATCAAGAAGAGACTTAGGATCATAAGAAACACTGCACTATATGTATATTACAATATTATAATGGCATAATTTCATTTGTTTTTCAATTATTTACCTATATATGTTCCACCAATCCGATCAGCTTGAAAGTTTCAGATATATTAGATAGGTTATAGAACATTGTTCTTGAATTTTTTGGTAGGTGTCACTCAAAGAGTTGCTTGCAACCCCCACTCCTAAAAAATTAATTTTTTTCTACCTTTCATGATTTGCTCACAATTGTGGCAAAAATATATAAAATGCAGGAGGTAAGTTCGGGTATTTTCGTTTTTTGTGCATGTATATAACACATGATTCTATAGAAGGTATATTTTAAACATTATAGGCACAGATAAAAAAGTTAAAGATCGTAACCCTCACATTTATATATCTTCAAAATTCCGAGCAATATTAGTTTAAAAAAGAAATTTCTTACATGTTATCTAGTAAAATGATCCTTCGAGCTCCATTGTGCATTGTGAGCAGTGAGGACCTCGTTCAGCAAAACGCTTCGAAACTCGGGGTTTATAATACCAGTATTTGTTATTACAGCCGAAAACAAACGATTGTAAAGAACGGAACATGCTTTGTCTAACATTATGAATTGATCACGCTAAAAGCGGCTTTCTGAAAAATAGCTTCGCTGTCGCTCGACCAATAATGAATGACCTGATCATTTGCACGCCAAATGTTTTATTGCTCGTGCCGATAGCCGCTACGCTATATAAATTTTTTCACATTTCTTTGTTGTTTTTGTGTATGTATATGTACTCCTTGGTTTTCTAAAGTTTTATTGTGTAGATATTATTCAGTGAGGTGAGTATGTTACTTTAAATTATATAAAAAATACAAAGGACGCTAATTATTAATTTTGATGATTTTTTTGGTTTAGAACTAGACGTAAATATGAACATTGTAATGCAACAAAAGTTTACGACTTTCCGAAAATTAAGGTGACAATGGTTTTGGAAAACGCGAGACAAACGATTTCTTCGGATCAATATTAAGTATTCAAAAAAAATATAATACATCAATCAATATAATACAATATAATATTAAGCTTAAGATTTTTAAAATCAAAAAATTATAACAATATCCGAATGATGTCGTTCAGTTTTTTCAAGAACCATATGTTCAATGAAATAATAATTAAATCGAACGACAATTGAAAGTAATATTATCGTGTTTATCCCTTCTCCATTAATTAATTTTTCCATGTATATATTTTATTTTACGTAAGAAATCACAGAATATCATATTTTCTACTATAGAAACATGTACGCGTCCGACGCGTCGGACGAAAAACGAAATGATTTAATTTTCTCAGACCATCGTTTCATGTCGGTTGTCCCATGGGGTTGATTCCCATTGAGATCCTTCCCGAAAAGGGACCTTCACTTGAAAAGGTTCGGCTACCGCGGACCCCGACCGATTCTTTCGATATCGGGCCACTATGACCCGATACGATATCGGTACGGATCGGGCCGTACCGATACAGTAAAGTCGCGTTATTTCTCAGCGGACGTCTACCCAGAAATAAAGCTCGAGCTGGCTCGGTCGCCGAGCAGTGTAAACATGCCGCGTAATCTGATCTCGGCTCGGGTATATCGGTGTGAACTACTATTAATCCAGTTACAAAACTTCTTCGTTTTTCATTATTTTTTTATGGGACTTTCACCAACTTATTTGTGACATTTTTCTAATTAATAAATAAAAATAAATTTTTAAAAATGCCACGTTTTTAAAACGAACTAAAACGTATAAAATAAATTTTTAAAGAACACCACTTTTAAAAAACGGACTAAAAAGTATAAAAAAATAATTTTTTCTAGCCCCATACAGATTCCTAACCTCGTACAGATAGTCCTGAAAATTTGTGATTATGAATTTTTAATTATTCATGCATCAATTATCTATTGTATGCGCCCCACGTTTTTCGTTTTAAATCTTACAAGTATTTTCATAGCTATTAAAAATTCACAATCACAAATTTTCAGGGCTATCTGTACGGGGTTAGGAATCTGTATGGGGCTAGAAAAAATTATTTTTTTATACTTTTTAGTCCGTTTTTTTAACGTGGTGTTTTTTAAAAATTTATTTTATTCTTTTTAGTCCGTTTTAAAAACGTGGTATTTTTAAAAATTTATTTTTATTCAAATAATTATTTTCTGCTGTTTAGTCTTGTATGTGTAAAATTTTACAATCGATTTTGAACATTTTGATGAGATTATAACAAAGACATGTAATAAATTTCAGACGGTATTACGACACGTCATATCGAAAAAAAAACGTGGTAACAAACGCCGTGGTAAAATGTCAAAGATAAAGGTCCGACGGAGAATTTCGGTGTAATTGTTCTTTCGCTTGGTAAACAAACATTATAGTATAATAATATGTAGTAACTTTGTAAACATCGCACGGAGCTCGAACGCACACCAAGCTCCTTCGGTACGAAGCGGTGTCAGTGGAGTGGGAACCGAGTGGGTACTACCGATCGTCGCGCGGAGAGGTATAACGGTTAAATTTTTAATAGTTTATATCTCCTAAACGCATAGGCTTTTTAAAATTTAGAAAAATTTTTTTCTTTTTAAATTCAAAAGACTACATAAAATTTCGTTATTTTTGCGGTAGGACGTACCGTTCCCGAGATACAGCCATTTTTTTTTGAGGTGTACAATTTCAAACTTTGATAATTATTCCTTTGATGGTTTGTTATGGTGGACCTATATTTATTTTTTTTCCTGAGCAAGTCATAAAAATAATATGAAAATACTTGTAAGGTTCAAAACGGAAAACGTGAGCCGCAAGATAATATTAAGGAGTGTAGAAAGTAGCTGCCGTTGAGAAAACTCACATAACAGTTCATATCATTTGCACTTTATCTGCTTTTTTTATTTAGTCTTGTATGTGTGATATTTTACAATCGATTTTAAACATGTAGATGAGATTATAACAAAAACATATAGTAAATTTCAGACGGTATTGCGACCGCGTCATATCGAACAAAAAACGTGGTAAAAAACGTGGTAACAAACGCCGTGGTAAAAATAAATGTTGACGGAGAATCTCGTTGTAACGGTTCTTTCGCTTAGTAAACAAATATTAGTATAAATTCATTGTAAACACAAACACCACTTATAGAACAAAGCCAAACAACTTCGCTGTGACGTCATCGCTAAGCGGCGCGGCGTTCACGATTTACTCGGAACAGTAAAATTGCGCCGTGCAGCGCACAGTGCACAAAAATGATCTGAAACAAAAAAATCAAAATGGAATCGTTAGTTTATGCAAAAACAGCATTCTTCCTTTTTTAAATTTGCAAAATTGCAAAAAATGGCGACGTTTTGAAAAAAACGGATTTTCTGATATAAATAATTGGTAATAACAAAATTTTAAATAAAAAATTAAAAATCGGGGCTCGTCACATGCCGAGGCCAATTGTTTATAGAATATATATACCAAGTTTCATAAAGATTGAGTTTTTGAGCTACGTTGCACGGCGTGCGAAATTTTGCGTTTCGAGAAAAATGCGTTTAACGTTTGAGTAACAGAAAAATTGTGAAAAAATCGTAATTCATTTTAACTTACCGCAGTTTTTTGCTGATCTGCGACTCCAGGGTCATAGAACAGATCTTTCTCTTTGTCAAAATATTGCATTTCAGCCGTTTTTTCTACTTTTCGAGAAGCACGAGCCTCTTTAATGCAATGAAGACTGCGGCGCTCTTCACTTTATTTTGAAAATAACGTACAAGGACATCTCTGATAACTTTTTAACTTTTTTTATCGTATTCCTGAGGAAATTTCCTACTGATTTAAGCAAAAAAAAATGCTCAAAAATTTCATTTTACACAGGGCTCCCCCCTTAACCCTCTATTGTATTCCATTCCGAATTGCGGATTTAAATTTCAAATGTTCTATAGTAAATTAAGTAGACAATACTGAAGACACTGAGCATGTTGGTTCCAAGAGGGAACATCGCGATTTTGTACCTGTGTATATATGCAGAGATGGGCAAAAATTTAATCAACGATTGACGCATAAATTTCTACTTCAATCTTTTTTTTTAATCGCAATTAACAATTAAACTCCTACTTTAGTCGTTAATTGCGGTTAACGATTACATTTTTTTCAATTGTAATCGTCAATCGGATAATTGATTAATGATTAATTGCTGAAATTTCGAAATGAAATACGGAATCAAAACTGTATGCATACTGAAAAAAATGTAAACTGAGTTTAGGTATATTGTCATTTGGTCTATAATACGATCTCTATGTGCCTACTTATTACAATTTATGGATAGACCGTGTGGCGATTAACTTCAACAATTGATTAAATCAGTCTCCGATTTTTCGATGATTTCTTTTTTTAATCAACGATTGACGATTAACTTCATCAATCGATTGAATCAATCGTCCATTTTTCAATGATTACCTTTTTTAATCGTACACATTAATCAATCAATCTTGGTTAAAATTTTAATCGATTAATGCCCAACTCTAGTTAAAGTTCCCATACAGGAACAGTCATAAAATGCAATAAATAGCATTTTCTAATAAAATTTTATTATTCATTTCATGACCACACTCATTTTTAAGTAGATTAACAGCCATATATATTTTTTTCAACTCGTCATAAAAATTCATGCAAAAGAGGGTTAACTTTTCATTACTCGCATATACTACTGTGCAAAAAAAGGACCCAGTATAATTCTAAGATATAATGACAAACAATATCTTTATGTAGAAATTGTATTGTACAATGATTGATTTATTGCATTTATAGTATTAGATAATCCGCAATAACACATATTCTCAGAACTATTCAAACTTATGTGCTTATTTGATTTTTGACGCTTTTCTATTAACCCTCCGAGTGCTGTGCCGCAGTCATTTTTGACCGGGAATATCCAAATTGTCATTTAAGTACTGAATTTGTGATAATTAAACTAACTGAATAGCTGTTTCATTGAGGACATCGGAAAGACTAATGTGTCTACACGAGATATCATCAAAAGTAAATTTTTAAAAATTATTAATTAGAGTTGTGAACAGTCCTAAGCATTGTCAATTATATAGCTATAAAAATCGCCGGTTGTCCAAGGGTTCAATATGGCCGGGTGCTTCTTTTGCACAGTAGTGTATATGTATACATAGTACATTGCAATACTGAAACTTTAAATTTAATGTTTCAAGCATAAACGAAGGTGTCGACTGCACTTGCAAAAATATTTATTTTGCATTGAAGTATATTATTATCATGTAGTATATAATTATTATTATTATTATTTAATGATTTAGATCAAATATGGTTTATGTAGCATTTTGATTGATTAAAAATATATGTAAGACGAATATGGAGTGCGGGTAACTGAAGGTTAAGCTATGCTCGCATCGAGGCAATAGCAAGCTAGTTTTAGGTGACGTTGCATTTTGAAAAAGTCGTCGATTTTTCCGAATAAAAGCAAAAGAGGGCAAGAAAAAGTCGGTCGATGCTGCTTCTGTGTGGACAAAACTTTAGGTTGCATATGAAATGTCCGATTTCAGAATACAATTGTTCCAAAGTGGTTTCTTAAAAGAATGCTATAGTAATCTACAGATTTATGTATCATTTGGAGGAACAAGGTGACCTTTAAGATGCTATCTTCAATTTTTATTGAAATATTTAAGTTTCTTTTAAATAAAGTATATGTCGATATCAATCGATGTGATCGTCTTGTATTCTTTTCATAGGAAAATGAACAGATTAATCAAATGTGCTAGTAAATGAACGCACTGCTCGTCGATGGTAGAAAAAAACTCAAAAATGGAGATGGCCATCTCGTAAATGAAGAACATGAACGACTAAGAAATTCAATTTTGACATTCTTTGACAGAAGCTGTTGACTACAAGGTTCTTACTTTTATCCAAATGTTCTATTTAGAAAAAAATTATGTTTAACGTTACTGTTGAAAATTCGACATTTCACATATAACAATTTAATAATTACAATAGAACTACAATGCAATAAATATAAATGCAATATATAATTACTCGTTATTCGATTATTTATCATTCGAGTTATTCATTTTTTTTTTGAGCTGATGTGATTTATAATAAAGTAGTATCATAATAAGAAAAATATTTCTTGGGTACAACAAATCCATACCGTCATATAAATACCAGTAGTTAAATTGAAACAATACACACATACACACACATTTTATGCTTCATTCTTATCACGTTAATATAAATAATAATGTACTAACTTTGATTTCTTATGTCTATTTACAAAAAAGATATTCTCATAGATTTATTTAACATATACAAATCAGACTTTTAGTCGAAAATTTTAAATAAAGCATATAATAATAACAAATAATTTAATTTATTAGTTACCAGTATTTATTACTGCAATGGCTTTCGTAATTACAATGTTCTATCAAATACGATGTATCTCTTATAAAATATGAAGAATGATGTAAAAACATTGAGCATGATCGACAGATCTAAACTTAATTCTTTACAGTTCGAAGTATTTTTAATCTCTTATTTTAGGATCAGCGTGAAAACCATGTCCGTTGAAATACATTGTATTACATTTCAACATTTTATAACACACACACTACAACAAAAATAGAATGAAACATTTCATATTGACTTATTTCAGTTCATATTGATGTATTATAATTTCATAAATATGCAACAATTTGTATTCAATAAATTGATAAAGAGAAATATAATATCTGAAATGTATTAGTTCATTTTTAATATACCTTTGAAATTTGTTTATTTGCAAATTTATAATGTATACCACACCTATAACAAAAATAGAATCAAATTTTGATTTATGTCAGTACAATGTATAATACAATAATTTGTATTTCAAGAGAAATATAACATCTAAAATGTGTTAATTCATTTTTAATATATCTATGAAATTTTTGTTTATTTGCAGTCTATAATATGCAATATTTTATTTCATTCGTGAAACTCAATTGCCCATCATCAAAATGTTGAAATCACTTGTTTCATTTAACACTAAAAGTAGCAGATACATGTTGGCCTATAAAAATGACAAGATTGAATTTATTTCGACTTTACTTATATTTATTAAATCATTCCTGATGTAAGCATCTTTATAATTTCAATGATTGTAACATAAAGAATGACCCGAAACGGGTCATTTGACCGGTGCTGACAGGTTCAGTGTTAAAATATGATAATCCTTGAATACCTCCGAGAAATTACAAAACAACAAATTTAGTAGAACAGAATACTTCGCAGTTTGATCTTCTGTTTACCGAAATCACACACGACGGGAATAGAATTTTACTGAATTTCAGTTTTCCCGAGTCCGGCCTATAAACACGCAAATTTGCATAAAATCCCACTATTTACTAGGTACAAAGTACAAGCTGTAAATTATGTATTTGATCGCTGTGTTACATCGAAAATATGTTCGCGAGAATATCTTCGTCGAAATATTCCAAAGTAACAGTGAAATATAAGATCTCCACTGTTCAATTTTGTTGTAAAATTGAAACTCAGCGTGCCGTGAATTATTTGCGCGTGGAAAGACTGTTTGACAATCGCGCCAAGTGACGGAAACTGAGGGACACACGATAGCATCGACAGCTATAATCGAGGCATCATTGACCGCGCATTCCATTACCTGTCGCCTAGACAGCATAATCGATAGCAATTAGTTGTGCGACAATTTCTATTTCTAATTTTAATAACTAGGTTTACCGTGTCAATTAGTCATCGTCATAGGCAATCCTCTTTCGTTCAATTTTCACCAGAACGAATAAGAAAAATCTGGATTAGAAAGAACCACTAGTAATAATTATAAATAATAATGACAAAAATAAAACGAATTCGCATAAACCAGCCTAATTTATCGCATTGTATGTACAGTTATGGTAAAAATTGAGTAAGTGATTTTTAGAAAAATGCGAGAATTAAACAAATTTGAGAATACCTATGTTTAAACCCATTAGAATGATTAAAGAAAGAAATTTCTCTAAAAAAAATCCTCAGTCTATAATTATTTGTGTACATTTAATGAAGTTGGTTAGTGCCTACAAGATATGCAAGATGATGAAAATATTAACCGCGATGAATTATGTGTTGTTAGAGTATATGGGCATAGGCAATTTAATGCACAGTGGAATATAAATATAACTGAACACTTTATTATATAATATTATAGACATAAGCACCCATTAGGGTTTACACGTGGTACGAAACATCGTTACGCGGCTGACACCATGAACGTTCCACTGTGTCGCGCGCTTGGTGGCCGTATCCCCACCTTGCCGCAGACCGGCGGTCCGCAGTGCCGTATGCACATGTAATGGTACGGGAGACATTGGAACCCTCAACACTCCCCCTCAATGTTGACAAACCCATAGCTGCCGTGAAATCCTCATGTTTCACTCGTGGGAGACCTTTTGTCAGGATATCTGCAATCATATTATTTGTCGGCAAATATCGTATAATGATGGATCTCTCCTGTACCAAGCTCCTCAAGAAATGATACTTGACATCAATGTGCTTGGTTCTGCTATATCGTCCGCCACCTCCTATCAATTGAGCACTCTTATTATCATTGTAGATAACCTTGCTCGATAGATCGTGGAAACCTAATTCTAACAGAAAATCGCTCAAGTATAATGATTCTTTGGCAGCTTCGGATATTGCGATATATTCTGCTTCCGCGGAGGACGTGGCAACGGATCTTTGTTTTCGTGACTCCCATGATATGGCACCTCCTCCAAAGGAGAAAACATAGCCAGTATATGATTTACGATCCATTATATCATTCGCATAATCCGCATCTGCATATCCCGTTAGCAAATCATTGTTGGCTCCAAATACCAGGCCAATATCCTTCGTTCCTTTTAAATATCATAGGACATGTTTTGCGGCTATCCAGTGCTCCTCATTATGATAGTCATTGAACTGACTCAACACACTGGCCGCATGAGCAATGTCCGGCCTTGTCGTGGTGGCTAGGTACATCAAACCACCGATTAATTCTCTGTAGGGCTTGTTGTCACATTCGGTTGCCCTTTCCAATCGTAAACCGGTCACCATCGGCGTTTTGCACGCATTTGCGTCGCTCATATTAAATTTTTCCAGCAGGTTTTGAATGTGATTCGACTGCTTCATGGTGATCGTATTGCCTTGTCTTTTAAATTCAGTACCTAGACAATTTGAAATTTCCCCAAGGTTTTTGACTTCGAAGTACCTTTGCAGGTGCTCTCTCAATTTGTCAATTCTGTCTTCATCTTGGCAACAAATTAGAATATCGTCAACGTAGACGCAGACGATCAATAGATTCTGTGACCTATTACAGAAAAATACACAGAGATCATGTCTGGATTGCTTCAGACCGTAATTTAATAATTTTTCGCTCAGCTCCTGGAACCATTGTCGACCGGCCTGTCTAAGACCGTACAAAGCTTTTCTTAAATGACATACTCGATTTCCCTTTTCCAATTCAGCCAACATTTTCTTAGCTGTCATTTTTATTTTACTATTGTCTGCTTCGTTTTCAATTAAATACTCAAGCCCAATCTTAAGGTGTTTAGGAGCTTCCATAAAAATATCCTCCTTCAAAGTTCCATTTAAATAGGCTGTTGTTATGTCGATTTGGTTTACCTTCATGTTGAACCTAGAAACCAAAGACATTATCAACCTAATCGAGCTCATACGACTTACCGGTGATGAAGTTTCGTTGAAGTCCACGCCATATCTTTGAGCAAAACCCTTGGCAACTATTCTTGCCTTCTTCTTTTCAGTTATACCCTCTGAGTTTCTTTTTAGGGTAAGTACAAACCGACTGCCTATGACATTTGGGTCGGTTGGTCGTTTAACTATTTCCCAGGCGTTGTTCTTTATTATAGATTTGATCTCTGAACTCATAGCCTCTAACCATCCGTTTATATTTGAATCCTTCATTATGTCATCGATCCTTAGTTCAGTTGCATATACGAATCCGTCTTCAATGAGATTCGTCTCATCGTTCTCTCTTACAATGATTTCATTGTACAACTTCCGAGGTTTCCCCCTTGACCCTGTCCGTTCTAATCTTGGGCGGCCGGGACCTCTCTGAATTCTCGGGTTTTTACCTACTGGTGTATCTTCTGAATCGATATTTTCATTTGTAGGATTGTCATCACCTTCTTCATTTGTTTGAGAATTTGTCTCGTTATCCGTTTCGTTGTCATTTACAATTGGATCTTCCAACTCTTCCAACTCTTTGGGTTTTGGTTGCGGATTCGAGTCTTCGATGATCCGGTGTTCCTCTGAGCTTCCTACCAGATTTGAGTCTCTCTCAGAGTAGAAATCTTGGTAGTTGTTTCCATTATCCATCATTGCATTTATGAATTTGACATTTCTAACTATCTCGAATCTTCTTTTATTAATTAGTCATACCTTGTAACCCTTGGTTTCGTCGCTATATCCAATAAATATACATTTATCAGATCTCGGATCAAATTTGCCACTATTTGTACCAGCTCTCATGGCATATCCGACTAGACCAAACTCCTTGAAATGCATCGTGTATGGCAACTTATTATACCATAATTCGAATGGTATTACTCTACCAATGTCCTGTTCTTCCTTTCACTTACGCCGTTCTGCTGCGGGCAATATGGCGTCGTGATTCTTCGCTGAATACCATTCCTTCTTAAATATTCGTTAAATTCATTATTGATATATTCCCTTCCGTTATCGCTCTGTAAATACTTAATTCTTTTGCCTGTTAAATTTTCGGCCTTTGCCTTGAAATCCTTAAATTTCTTAAATACTTCACTTTTATGTCTTATGAAGAAAACCTCTGTATATCTTGAATAATCGTCGGTAAACGTCAAGAAATACCTTGATTTTCCCAGAGATTCGACCCTCATTGGATCACACACGTCAGAGTGAATAATTTCCAATAATTTGGTCGATCTATTAGATTTCTTAGGAAAGGGTATATTGGTTAGCTTACCCCTCAGGCATACATCACAGTTCATGTTAGGATTCTTGTTCCTCAGATTTGGTATTATTCCTCGTTTTTCTAATTCTAATACATTCTTGGAGTTTAAGTGTCCCAGTTTTCGATGCCATATTTCCATATCACTGCATTGGTTGCGGATCTGATGTACCTCTTCCTTATTATTACTTATTACATAGTATAGGTCACCAATCCGTTGCGCCTCCAGCACCACGTGTCCATTTGCATTTAGGATTAATGCTTTGTCTTTTTGAAACAGTACCTCTAAATTTTTATTTGTTATCTTTTCTACTGATAGTAGATTCATACTTAACTGCGGTGCACATAAAACATCATCAAGATTAGCATTATTAATATCACCGTGTCTATGCGTTATCTTTATCTGAGCCCTTCCTTTGGCGGTTACACTGATTGAATCTCCGTTAGCCAACTTTAGATTCTCTGGTTTGCAAGCAAGTATATTTGTTAACTTATCTGGATTATTGCATAAATGGCTTGTACTTCCACTATCTAGACACCACCACGAGTCTCTTCCGTAACTTACATTATTAGCCATGGTTAACATAGCTATGTCATTATTGTGTCTGTTTCGCATAAATTATCTTTCGTTCTGCATTCAAACGATTTGTGGCCCATCTTATTGCACTTATAGCATTTAGGTTTATTTTGGCTGTAATGACTAGAGGTATTTTGATTATTTTGGTAAGATGGTTTTGGCTTACCTTGATACCCTGCATGGTGATCTCTTACAGTCTTACTGGTTATTGCATTTGCATTAGGTACTTCAGAACCCGAAGGGTTTTCCTTACATGCATCACCCTCTTCGATTATCTTAATTCGTAACATATCCGGTGCTGGAAGCTGGTCTCTCGATTCAATCGCACATCGAAAGTTATCATAAATTTTTGGTAGGCTGTACAGCAATATTATAGCCAGTAAATCATCATTAATGTGGGTATCCAAGTCGTCCAGCTTGTCGACTATGTCAAAAAATTGTCGTAAGTGTAGCCTCACATCACCATTTTCGTCCATTTTTGTCGTTATTAACTGTTTTAACAGCATGGCTTTCTTGGCAGGTCCTCTTGACTGATAAATTTCTTTAATTCTGTCCCACGTTTGGCGCGACGTTACACAATTCTTTACCAAGTTTACATGCGAAGAAGCAATGGCCAATTCTATTTCTGCCCTCGCATCTTCATCCTTCTCTATC
>JAQQRV010012533.1:0-20099 GCA_028455795.1 Lasioglossum marginatum | reverse complement strand
ATAGTATTTTCTGCCTCTGGAAGCTAGCAAATGGAACAGTTTATACGCCCGCTTTACTATAAATAGATCGCTATTTTATTTCTGAAGCGAGTTTCGGTACGTAAAACTTTTTATGGTTTTTATCCGTCAAACATACTAACTGTACCGATTACTGCGGTATCATGCTTCGATCGTACTTTATTTTTGATACTTATTCCCAATTTATCATGAAATAATAATATGTGTACGCATTTTATGGAAAAATGATGTGTTAATAATACAACATAAGAAAATATTAAAAAATAGAATCGATAACATTTTGTACGTATTACTGCGGACGAAAAAGAACAATGTACTAATTACTGCATACTCATTACTGCGGATTAGAATTCGAAATATACGAGCGTACAGTAACAAATAACTTTTTTATTTATTCTTATTATTTAAGTAACTACTATACATCTACAAAACATATATTTTAAATTTTCATTAAGGGCCCAAACAAAAAAGTTTTAAAAAATGCCTGTTTTATTTTTGCATGCAACCTTGTAAATTGTAATTTTTGGAAAATCTTTTTGGCACATCATTTAGTAAACCGAGGCTTCTAATTACTTACAAAACATCAGATCGTTTGGTACAATTATAAAAAAGTTATTCTGTTTTAAAGGGCATACGAATGCTTATGTGACTGGCTGTAGATTGTTGTTTAATATCTCTCGCCCGATAATTTTCGAAGTGTCTCATAAGTAGACTGCGGATTTTTATGCATTTATGGCTTATGAAAATGTTCAAAAAATTGTACAATTTTCATTTGTTTTGGATCTACAAAGGTTGTTTCCATTAAAAATAGGATTTTATTTTATTCCACTTTCTTAAAATTTGTCGAGAAAAATTGGGGAATGCTGCAGTGGTAGAAAATGGTGGCATGTAAGTTTGTATCTGTTTCATTATGGAATCAAGTGTTAATCTGTCGAGGATTTTCCGAATCGCGCAGCGCTAACTCTTTTACGAGCGCTCTTTCGAACGGCCAATTATACTTTCGACCCTGAATGAAACGACCGCGTCAAATTGTCGGCGGACACCGAATTGGCTGTGTATGGTGAACAATTTACTTTGTCGTTTTACGCGACTCTGCGCATTCCGACTTAATTGGACAATTTAATAGAATGTCCTCCGCTGTCGATCCGAACAGCGGCTGAATTATAGTTTCTGTCGTGTCGTATCGTTAAAAATTGTCTTGCACGTTGAATGCTTTGGACTTAACGAAGCTGTACGAGCGGGCTGTCGTTCATTACGGAATTCATTCCGCGAGCGAGAAATGTATTAACGGGCGAAAAATTCGACTGAATATTTCAAAATCCCCGTGATTCAATTTGGTCGGGAAATTGTTAGGTTGTGTCGGCACCTGTGACGACAACCATATGCGATCTACTTTTACGTTATGTGCTGCTTTTATTCAAGAATCAGTGGACTGCAGATTTTTATACAAAGTAAAAATTATCTGCACCAATTCGATGAAACAGAAACCAAATGGAATTTTTTCTTCCACTTTCAAGTAACTTTAATAATGTGAAACTAATTTGTGGATATTAAATTCTTTTCGTTTTTCTACCGTTCTATATAAATGCATAAAATCCGCAATGTAATAATAATATTTTACTGAAGAATGTATTGTTATAACATGAATTATGTCTAGAGTATGCAATTTTTAATTTTTGTAGACAAATTTTAAGAAATTCGTATCAAATAAAATTCTATTCTCATTGGTAAAATAGTATTTGTAGATCTCAAATAAATAAAAATCGTACTAAATTCTTTTGAATTTAATACTCCAGTAATTTTCTGAAAATTTTTATAAGGCATATTTATCACATTTTATATTTAGTTACAGGAGAGGTCACAGTGGTGGGGTCTTTTTCTGGTGAATCTAGAGCAAAAATAAGCTGACCTATCCGTCCGAGTGTTTTTGACAATACTCATTATTTATCAGATAATTAACATTTAATTTTATGATATCTAGAAAATTCATCGCAACAACTATGGTATTGAAGGTGGTAGAGGTTAGGTGTTCAAATCCTTCTTACGATTAATAATTTCTTTTCTATTTTTATAAGTTTTTCTATTTTTGTTGTTTTTACTTTCACTTTTAAGTTTCAAGACCTCGTTTCTTTGTTTCTCTTTTCTTAAAAAACGTTTTCTTTTCTCTTTCGTTCTAATCTTGCTATTTATTCATTGATTCGGTTGTCAATAGTGCAATTACTTAAACATTTTGTGCAGGGAATGACAAAAATGAATAGGTGCAATTTAAACCAGTAAAAAGATTAGAAAAATTTTAAAATACTGTTATGTTATTTTCAATTTATTAAACATATTAAGACTGAAAATAAATTTCAATTTCACTCAAATTTGTTGGAATTCAGATAGAAAACATTGATTTTGTATAAAGATCCGCTGTCTAATAATAATGAAATTGACCTGAATGGATGGAACAACTTTATCGGTTGCAACATCAAAAAATCATATGGTCACAATTGAGGTTTAATAATCTATTATCTCATACATACACAATTGAAGGGATTGTTGCATTAAACAAGCAACTCCACGTTCAGATCAATAAGTAAACCAACAAAAAGCAATTCAAAATCAAGTACTGCTTCGAACGTACTATAAATGTATGGTCAATTAATATTCGTGTTAACAATCTTTTAGACTGCATATGAAATCTACACCTCTCTTATGGTCGCAATAAATACAATTTAAATATTGGAGCTGCTTCCTGTTAAATACCGATTCAACAGATTTAAAAACAGAGTTTATCTATTATAATAATTATATTAAAATAAAGTTTTTCAGAAATTAGGTATACTGTTGTCGAATGTATTGTAAATCAGTGAAATAAGTGAAATAAGTCAAGGTCGAGTCAGTCAAGATTAATAGTTAATTATGCAAAAGTTGAATAGTAGATTTTCATAAACCTTTGTAGCTTCATAATGACAATATTAAAATGGTGCTACAAAAACTTGAACATTGTTATAATTAGACTGCGGATCTTTATGCAGAATAAAAATTTTATTCATCGATTGCCAGATACAGAAATTACATAAAACTTTCTTCCTATTTTCAACAATTTTAATAAATCGAAAATAACATATGAACGTTCTTAAATTGTCTTAACGTTTTTACTGTTTTATATTACGTCCACCCATTTTTGTTATAAATGCACGAAATCCGCAGTCTAGTTATAATAAGTTTATAAGCATTTTGACGTATTTATGTTTTGTAAATAACTTTTTAAAATATTTTCATAATACAACAATTTTAAAATATCAAAAAAGTATTGTGGTATAAGTTTGTACTAGCTTGTATGAAAATCCAAAAAGTTTTTATGTGCAATTGATCGATCGGTTTTTGCACGACGTCCGCGACATAGATATTGAGCAGGCGATTGATGAAGGAATATTGAACTCGAAAATCGATCACCATACTCTCTGAAGTTGAACAACGACGATTTCTCTATGATGACCATTCCAGCATTGTTTGACCTAATTGAAAGACCGATTCCGAGAACGAGTCGCGCCTATGGTCAACGGAGACTCGCAAGGGTCACAATTTATGGCTGCATTGTTCATTTACAATCCTTTATGATATACCAAAACCAACATATGAATTAATTAATCCTTGCATGGGCGTTTTGCTATTTGAAATATATGTATGTCGGTCTTCCCGAAACAGGAACACTATTTTTTAAATACTTCCTCTTTTGATATGTTTGCAAGATATGAATGTAACAAACAAATAAGTGAAATAAAAATTTTATTTTGTATATTATTTGCACGAGCAAATTAAAAATTATTTAAATTCATCTTCGTTACTTTCTTCTTTCTTTGATAGAAATGAAAATAATTTACATATTCGATTTAAAAGGAACTCCGTATGAGAAAAAGTGAAATTCTATGGAATCTTTTAATATTTAAGATCATTTTCCAGATGTTGGTAAAGCGTAAATTCTCAAAATGAAATTTACAGAAATAAAATTACTAAATTGACCAAATCTACAAAATAAAATTACAGAAATATGAAAGAACATTTCAAGTTCGATAACAATCAATTTAGTGGAATCTATGCTAAAAAGGTTAGAAGTCGTTGTACGTGCAAAAAGATACGCCAAAAAATATTATAATCAGAATTATTAATTGTTATATTATGTAAATGTACGTACGCTCAGTATTGTGATGTTGAAATATATTACATCTCTTTATTTTTGTTAACGAAATAAATGTATTACTAGAGTTTTTTAATATGGTCTGGATTAACTATTTGTCAAGGCCACGAACTTTATTTGCGAAAAAATTGTTTTTCATTAACTAAACAAATAAGACCTGTATAGTTGGTATACAGTCAATTGTGGGCGTAACTGTAAAAATACTGAACCGATACGTGATTTCCGGGGAAGCAACACCTCTCTCCTGCATCAGCCGACGCAACGCTTCGAAACAACAACGGAAGTTTGTCGATCTGTATTTTACGGTAGCGGTCTCCTTCTCGCCGTAAAGTTCTCACGGCAGGCGAGTCAAGTTAAATACGTCGTAAACGTCGGTGAACTTAAAAACTCGGCAACCCTTCTCCGTCCGCTTGTTCCGGAGCGTGATCGATTCTCGAGTGTCCTCTTCGGGTGGCTTCGATAACGCGGAAGACGACGCCACCGTAAAATGACGATCCGGTTTGAACCGTCATTAATAAAGCGGGCTCGAAAAACAGTTGCGCGGAACAAAAGGATTCAGGGACAACGCGAATGTTCGCTGAGCCGGATGATCCCGGAGGATCGAGCGGACCTCGTTGACCTCGAGGGACGTTTCTTGAGCACGCTCGAAGACACCGGAAATGGACACGGGCAGGGACCACTTCATCAGACTAAAATGAGAACAACCACCTTCGATGACGGTTATGGGAGCACCGCTACCGATTATCCACGTTGAACAACGTCAGGTTAGGGTTTGTGAACTAGAAGGACTTAAGACGGTAGACGCGTTCTTATTTCTCGATAATACAAAAATGGGGATTTTCAATAGTCAAACCAGCTAGATAAAAGATCGATCTAGGGCACTATCGCCCCCAAAAGTAATTTGCATTATTCGACAGCATGTAGCTATAAAAATAGCTACGCCTCGTAAACGAAAAAATAGGACTTTTGAGGGCGATAGCGCCCTAGATCGATCTTTTACCGTGTTTGACTACTGAAAACCCCATTTTTGTATTATCGAGAAATGAGAACGCGAATCCCTTGCAATCCTGGAAGAAGGAGTCTACTCCCTTAACAATTTTACTAGATCCATCCGCCGACATATTGACGTGTTCGCGTACTTACGTTTTTCCGAGGAATTCAGTACACACGGCACGTTAGCATCCTTTTAATTAGTTTTGGAGTCAGGCCTCTGGAAGTTGTGAACGTGTACGCTTGTAGGGTCTGGCTTTCATTATTATAGCATATCATAAACCTTCAGATACGACACAGGACTAGGACTGCCATTCCTCCAGGTTTCCCCGGATTTGTCCTAACTTTTAGTGCATTCGGGGACGTCCGGGGGGATTTTTTTTAAGGATTCGGATTTTCCGATGTTACTCGCTCACACTTGCTCCACTATAACTAGGGTCATTCCACGCGAAATCGGACACTTTAGGGAGTACTGTCTCGGATTTTAATGCAATTTGAATATGTTCTACTTCTTAGTAACCTGTGAACGAATCTCAAGAGATTTTCATTATTATTATTACTCCGCAGAGAGAAGCGCTGGCTTTTCTAAGCGGCTGTGTATAAATTGGGCCTCATGGGGACAAGGGCGGGTAGGATCACGCATTCATTCTCGCACATTCGTTCCTAGGGGATATTTGTGATTCTAATCTCATGCACACAGTCTACTGAGAATAACACACTCAAGTTTATTTAGAACAAAGCTGTGCTTTTTAAGTTGGGGGTTAGTTGTAAACTCTTCAGCCCGATTATGGTGCTATAGATTTCATTTTTCATTCAGACATTCTATTATAGCCTTTGGAATATGAAAGATTAGCACACGTGTGCTATCATGTTGTGCAAGGAGGATCAGCATATGGAGGAAGAGGTCTTTCAACGGCGCCGCTGAAATTCTTCGTGCATTCAAGGTCATTCTTCGGTGCTGGCTGCACGGGGCTGTCTCGTTCCCCAGGGAGTCGGAACGAGTCCTCGGGGTTCCGTCGAGGTGGCTTGCCAACAATCGAAAAATATTCTCCCTGTATTTCGATGTTTCGCAAAGTTTATCGTTTGTTACGGAAAACCGTCGCAGTCAGGATGTCGCCGCGTACACTCTCGCGCGAACATTCTACACGGTACTTTTGTAGGTTTGACAAGCCATGTCGATTCAGCCAGTTAAAGGGGAACAAAGGAAGCCGCCGCTGAGGCTTCTGTTGATCGTGTCTCTACCTTGACGACACAGTCTGTCGAACAGGAACTAGCGGGCGCGCTTAAACGTTCTGCTAAACCGCTTTGTAAGGTCTATCTTCTAGATTCTAGATGTTCGGTAACAGGCGACGATCGTGTTTACTACAGCATCCCAAGAAAATGGCGGGCACGATGCGCTAAAATGAAGACAGTTCGAGTATCGCGGTGTTATTGACAGACGAAGAAGAATGGTTTTACAGACGCTTCTAGACGGTCTGAAAAGTCTACATACAGTGACTCCCATTAATATTCGGGCATTCTTCAAAAGACTTTTCTAATATTGGACCATACGACTTGGATTTTGTTTTTAACAGTTAGAACAATTGGTTTAGTAAAGTGCTAAAAGTAGTATTTTACAACTTTTCTATGTGGGCCTATGTAGAAAATTTAAAACGTACGTTTTGTAGTTCTGTATCAATTATACATGTTGGACATGTCTAATCAAAAGATACAGCCTAGTGAAATAGGTAACTTTAAACTAAACTTTATTATAAGTTCTTGGATTTTGAATCCGTTCCAGAATTGTTTTATCTCATAAATACAAATTCTCAAAATTTTATCAAAAGGTGAACGTTGCAATATGCTACTAATATTTAAAGATGGTAACTATAACCTAGCCTAACTGTAATAAACCTAAGCATTCTTACATCTTTCAATACCTGTCGTCTTTTCAATATAGGCCCACATAAATAAGTTATAAAATACAACTTTTAGTATTTTCTCTGCAATTCCGACCAGTTGCAATTTTCACAATTCCATCTCCATGTCATGTAATAAATTAATTGTTCTAACCTCTCAAAAAAAAATCCAAGTGATATACTAACCATTCTTACATCTTTCAATACCTGTCGTCTTCCCAAACGTATTTTTTAAATTTTCAATATAGGCCCACATAAATATGAATATTCTATATTCGGTTTTCTCCGTGTAGAACGTCTTCCACCTGATCCATACATCTACGGAAAATATAAGCTTATTCCAAGTAGCGTTGTGCTCACTGTTACATATGTTAGTGAATTTTAAAAATCTTGTTCATTCGGCAAACGTTCTCCGAAAACGCAGTATGTTAATGGCATTGTTTTTGAAATTTTAATTGTTTTGTTTGTAGTCTGTTACTCAATTCTGTGGCCTCCCCTGAGTTTATGTAAATGCTGTTTCAAGTGTTTTTGTAATGAATGTCTTGTGTACATCGTGTAACGATGTGTAACACTATGTTTTAAATTACGGGACTACGAGTGACTGCAAACGTTACAATATAAAATATTTGCCCTTAACCTCCATGGGAATAATAATCTTGGTTGGTGTACTCTTTTTAAAATTCAAAGTTTTTCAAAGCCAATGCAATGTGCGCCGTGTTAATGTAGAACAGACAGAGGAAAATATTCCAGAATCACTTGAGACAGGCATACAGGCCCCGAATATGAAACCATCCGCTTCAATCTTCTAAAGAGTAGGACTACCCCCTCAGCAACACCACATCTAGAGATAAGGATCTCTATAAAAGCAGAGCACCGGGCCCCCAAAGTCACAGTCACAGCACCAATGCAGGACAACTCACCACTGCAATCAGAGTTGTCTGAGGGAAGGCGCAGTATTGCCGTACAGACAGAAGATAACGAGTGCTGCGAAAAAGAGAACAGTCGAGTTATCATTCCTCGACCATACCAATCTGCGAAGGGAGGAAGAGTTGCAAAAGGCAGGACAACGTTAACGCAGAAAATAGGAAAGCGCCAACGCAACAACCGCAAGAAGCAGCTAAACCATCTGACACTTTACGAAGTGACAGATAAAAACATTTGCGACTGGACACCGGGTGAACCTCGGAACAAGGCACCAAGGGTACAATGAAGCCCCGTGAGGTAAATGCGCCTTTCAGATGTATCGTTACCGAGGTTCAGGACCAGACGATCGCCTGGATCATCGCGGAAGATACCCCAGTGGAGATGGAAATCTTCTCCAGAGACTTCGGCCACCACATGCAGGAGCGCCATCACCTGTGTGTGCCCTTGTTGACCGCCATCAAGCCGGGACTCCTCACGGCGGTCCGAAATGGATCCTATTGGCTCCGGGGCGAAGTGGCCGAGGTACGAGCGGGGGTGGTATCCGTTTTCCTGGGAGATGTCGGCACAACGGTGGAGCGGGAGGTCAGCCAGGTGTGGACACTACCGCCACGCTTCCGGTCCCGACCGTGGCAGGCGATCCGGATAGTCCTCAAGGGCATCCGCCCACGCAACAACCGTCCCATCGCGAAAGTAATCGCTTTCGCGAAGCACGTGATGGGAAACAGGCGTGGTTGTGTCATCAGTGCAACCACTACAGAGGACGGACATATCGAAGCCTGCTACTGGACAGACTTCCGGGCCGTTTCAACGGTATGTTCAATATGCAGTTCCAACCTAGAGTCACCTAGCACTTAAGCACTCACCACACTACACACTACACCCGTCAATTTTTTTTTCTTTTTCTTTTCTTTTCTTTCTTCTCTCTCTGAAGTCTATGATATTTAGGACGTTTCCTTCCTAATGAAAAACCGCGATGTTTCTTCTTGGTGGGGAGATGTGACGGATAGAGAACAGTTTCCCACGGAATTCTTCACAGGAATCCGTTCAGGATCGTCTCTGGAAGCACTCTAAAAAGCGCCTCGTGCATCGTAAATAATTTCATATCATAGATAACCTTCCATATCATAGTTGACCCCTTTTAACGAAGACAAGTTCGGGCCCGATTTAATTGGAAGTGACAAAAAACGAGAGTCTGGCCCTAAGTGATATAGATAATGAACAACGTGTTCCATTCATTCTAGGGGTATATAAACCCTTGCATTTTTACTCTCGGGGGTTAGTACTTTCGTAGACTCGAACCGTGTCACGTCGTGCTGTATTTCGAAAAGTCAATTCCAGTGAGATCGGGCTAAAGTTCCCCTTCGCATCGAATATAACCGTATAGATTCCACTAGTCCGGTATTAAATCTATTAGGCTTTTCTAAAATTGTTTTCGAGACCCCCGCATTGCCAGTGCGTCAAAATCGAGCACTTCAAGTTAGGTAAACTCTACTTTCTACCTTCTATACAATTTAGTTCAATTCATTCGCGACAATTACAATTGTATCACAGATTATTATAATTAGAATATATTTGTGTTCTTTGATAATTAGAGCAAATTCATTAAACCCATTATTATCGTCCAATATTCTAATCTAGTAGTTGAATGTTCCCACACGATACAACCTTACCGCTCGGGTTATATCAATTAGCTTATACTAGTTACGAGGCCCACTAACTATCTTTGGCGGCTCCCTGATTATCGCATCAGGTTCGTCCGCTACCTAGCAGCTCCCTGGTTACGCATCAGGTTCGTCTGCACTCTAATCCAACACAAGTATCGCCTATTATCCTTGGCGGCTCCCTGATTATCGCATCAGGTTCGTCCGCTACCTAGCAGCTCCCTGGTTACGCATCAGGTTCGTCTGCATTCCTATTAACAAGTTAAAACCTTAATCCTAGGGTAATAACTCTTCGCCGGCCACTCGTGCTACTTCACGGCCTTGGCTCGTAACACATTCAAGAACCTTGGATAATACATGAGGGAATAAGAGGACTAAACCAAGCAAGAACAATCGTATCAAATAAAGTAAGCCAAAACACAAGGACCTGCGTAATCCTGAAAAAAGGATTAACAGGAACATTATTGCCTCAGTTCACTGATGACAATACATCTACGGTATCAATACGATCAAGGCGCAGTGAGAATTATAAGGAAATAATAATTGTTTCGCTATATCTACCATACGCAAAAAAGGAACTACCCGGCAAAACTTGCACGGACCTAATAGAATGGGCAAACTCAAAAGACATACCAATGCTAATAGGCATGGACGCTAACGCAAGAAATACAATATGGGGAAGCACGGATACCAACCCGAGAAGTAGAAAGCTAATGAACTATTTCATAGAAACCGGCTTACACATCCTAAACCGGGGTAACAAACCCACCTTTGTCACAAGGGACAGAAAAGAAGTACTAGATATTACGGTATGCTCAGATTCTACAGGGTAACCCAAAACGATACCGTTAGCCGGAAATGGGAGGTTCTTTGGGTCATTTGAAGCGACATTTTCCAAAGCAAAAATGGCGTCCGCGGCTTTGTTTAGGAGTTATTAACGAAAAACACGGATCAATCAGAGCGCGAGCTAGACGCCCGATGCCTGGCGAGCCGGCAGGCGAGCGTTGGCGGTACGCCGCGATATCGCAACAAACAAGAGTTTCTCGAGTATCTCCGATTTCGATGAGCTTTGGATATGTTGTCAAGACCATGATTCTGAACAACATTTCCCTTTAGACTTTTTGCCTATCGGCTTTAGTTTACGAGATATGTAATCGCGAGAAACTTTACTTGTCAATTCATATGGCTGTCACTGGGTCACTCGGTGACGAACTGCACAGATGTCTTCAGGTATACGGCAGTACCGAAAGCTAAGAGACGTACGGCCAGGTCAACGAACTGCACAGCTGGTGATAGATAGTTGGTATACGACAGCCTAAGACCTAAGGGATGCGCGGTCATGTCAACGATCCAGACTTTCACTTTCATTTTCGAATCGATAAATAAATCATATGTTTATTTCACAAAGATGCCTTGAAATTTTTGCACCCTCACGATCACTGTTCACAGTTGTCAACACATAGTTATGCACTAATAACAATTGCCGTATCCCTTGTAATGCTGCACAAATCACAACAATCAGCTAATTCGATCACTAGACTGCGGATCTCCTGCATTTGTAGCAAAAATGAGTATGTGCATTTTAAGACAGTAGAGAGATTAAAATAATTTAAAAACACACAACAATGTATTATTTTCAACTTGTCAAAATGATTACAGTAAGAATCAAATATCTGTCTGGCTCCTGTCCCTTGTAATAGCAGCAGTCAACTTTCATTTTGCATAAAGATCCGCAGTCTAGTGATTAGTTTAAATATCACTATCAAAAACACACCTAATAGCAACCGTAAGCTTTGAATTGACAAGTCTTTGGAGATGGTCTCTCTACCGCGGCTCGAACGATACTGATTTCCGCAAGATTTTTCTGAAGAATTTAGGAAGGGCATTATGCGTGTCGAAATTCGAAATGCACGCTGTAGCACGTTTACGAAAACGACGGGACGGTTAGACGAAAAACAGGATACGAGAAGGACCGCTAGAATTTATGATAATCACATGTTTCCTGCAGATTGGTACACAGAGTCGGTGGGTAACCGTTCGAAAACGTCATCCGTCCTTTTACTCAGCTAGAGCTAAAAATGCCAGGTCAGCGTAGCATCCCTATTGTCCTGTACCTCCCTTAAGAAACTTTCTAAAAGAAGGACCGTGTCCGCTATCATGAACACCCATATGAATCGACAAGTAAAGTTTCTCGCGATTACATATCTCGTAAACTAAAGCCGATAGGCAAAAAGTCTAAAGGGAAATGTTGTTCAGAATCATGGTCTTGACAACATATCCAAAGCTCATCGAAATCGGAGATACTCGAGAAACTCTTGTTTGTTGCGATATCGCGGCGTACCGCCAACGCTCGGCTGCCGGCTCGCCAGGCAGCGCTCGCGCTCTGATTGGTCCGTGTTTTTCGTTAATAACTCCTAAACAAAGCCGCGGACGCCATTTTTGCTTTGGAAAATGTCGCTTCAAATGACCTAAGGAATCTCCCATTTCCGGCTAACGTTCCGGTATCGTTTTGGGACACCCTATATATCAAATAGAATCCATTATTGGAATGTGAATCACTATCAGATCACAAATATATTGAATACGAGATCAACTGGAACATGAATACCAGTCCAGAGATAAGGAAAGACTCAAGGAACACGGACTGGTCCAAATTTAGGGAACTAAATGAAACCTCAGTCAAATCACTGAACGGCAAATATGGCAATACGGAGGAACTAGATAACTTCGCAGAGGACATACATAGCCTCCGCACTAAAGGCGGACTTCGAAGAGGCCACGGTAACACTAGAGACCACTGGCAAAAACAAAATAAAATGGTGGAACAAAAAACTGGAAAAACAACTGGCAAAGGTGAAGAAACACAAAAACAAAATAGCCAGGACAAAACTAGGCAACAAAACAAAAGCTTGGGAAAACTACAAAATACAAAAAACCAAACTAAGAAAGGAAATGATAAAATCTAAACAGAACAACTGTGTTCGCGATCGAATCGTGCGCTCGCCGGCGAGCGCGACACGCCGTTCTTCGTCCCGTCGTGACGTCATCGCTCGATCGCGAATTCACGCGAAGCCGGTCCTCGGCTCGCGCTCCGACTTCGGATTTCGACAGGATCACGCGAGGATGATCCAATCGTCGATCTTTCATCATCGCATGATTCTCGGGAACCAATCCTCAAACGACACCGCTCTGAGGAATCGCCGAGTTCCCGAAAACGGACCAGAATTCTTGTAACTGCGAACTAGACTAGTCACCCGTTGCTTCTTCGAATCACACGAACTTCGCTGTTGTAAAAGCACGGATTTTCACGCATCTTTTAAATCATCATTTATTAATCAGTGTTCCATTAAAACAAATACAGCCCACGTTCATATCATTCAATTCAGTGTCTTTCGGTTGTACCATTTATTTCACCTTCTCGCACAGCGCTGTGCGTTTACTCCGGTTCCTGCTCTCACGGAACACGAGGCCGTCGGCTCGTTCCGCTACAAACTGGAAAAAATTCACAAAATCCATCGAAAAAGTATCAGTAGCGGCAAGGCTCACAGAGGTTTTGCTGAGCTGCGGAAAAGCCAACTTAGGGGCCTTAAAAAGAGGAAACCAAATCGTACACGAAAACGAAGACATTATGGAGCAACTATTGGAAATACACTTTCCAGGATTCGTAAAGGCCCCAGTAACAACACCAAATACTGTCACAACCTCTCAATCAAACTGGAAACTAGGAAACCAGATTGTCAACCCGGCAAAAGTAAAATGGGCAATCAACTCATTTGCTCCAAATAAGGCACCTGGATTGGACAAAATAAGTCCAAGAATTCTAAAGGAATCATGGGGAAAGTATGGCCAGGCTATCACGAACCTTATAAAGTCGAGCATAGCACTAGGACATATCCCCAAAGCATGGACATATACAAAGGTCATATTTTTACCCAAACCAGGTAAAACAGACTATGCGGAAGCAAAGGCATACAGACCAATATGCCTCACATCCTTTCTGCTAAAAACAGCAGAAAGACTCATAGACAGACATATTAAGAACACAACTCTAAGGGAAAAAGACTTGTTCCCAGGATAACATGCCTTCAGAACGGGACACTCTACGGAAGTGGCACTCCACAAAATTATAAATGAGGTAGAAACCGCCAAAAGCAAAAAACATTACATCATTGCCTGTTTTATGGACATTGAAGGTGCATTTAACATGACACCAACAAGCACCATAGAACAAGCACTATTAAATTTCAAAGTGGAAGAAAATATCAAACAATGGATCATGCAAATGTTAAGCAACAGAAGAATACGAGCCAATAGAGGAAACACGGAGCTGGAAGGCTCGGCTAACAGAGGAACATCCTAGGGAGGGATCCTGTCACCACTCCTACGGTGTATAGCAGTAGACTCTTTACTATGGGAACTGAAAGAAAGCGGGGCAATGGTATTAGCCTTCGCAGACGACATAGCCGTCATCAGCAGAAATAAAAATAGACAGAAATGCCTAGACGAAATACAAACAGCCCTAAACATCACTGAAATATGGTGTAACTCAACAGGATTAGCGGTAAATCTTGAAAAAATGGAAGTCATGGAATTCATAGGATCCAGGTTTCATCCGACCGACAGTGGAATATCACTACCACTAAAGGAAAAAGTAAAGTACCTAGGAATTACAATAAATAGGAAGCTACTGTGGAGACCACACGTCTTCGGCAAAATAAATGCAGCCAAAAAGAACCTAGCAATGCTAAACAGAGCAGTAGGAATAACATGGGGACTAAAACCCCGCATAGTCAAATGGATATACGAGGCCATAGTGTTACCAAGAGTAACATATGGGACGGCAATCTGGTGGCAGGCAGTCAACCTGGCAACAGTCAAAAAACAATTAGATAGCCTCCAAGGCTTGGCAAACAAAAGAATTTTGAGCTGTGCCAGAAACACTCCCCTCAAAACAATGGAAATTATCACAAACACACTACCACTGGACATAAAAATCAAGGAACTAGCACTGTTCAGGATTCAAGTTGTGTAATTCGGTCGCAGTTAGCTATACCGATGTTCGCATCGTCATCCGGTTTTTGCCGCGTATGTCAATACGCGGATATATCGCGGATCGTCGCGTTCGACGCCGCTTAGCAACACGGATCGTGCTCATTGGCACGAATTGGCAGAATTCCACTTCTTGAATCCTTCAAATTTACGACAACAAGGATCATGCGATGTGCGAGCTCCAATCACGATGCTCCACATTCGCCGGTCCTTGTTACTTAAGGCACCTGCGGTGCCTTCGCGCTAGCTTTCGCAATCACTTCAGCAAACTGTCAACAACTCTCTATCGCAATCAGTCTCACTCGGAATCTCATCGGGTCTTAGCAGCCGAATTCTATTCTCTCAATTTTCTGTACTACGCACGATGTGCTACATCGTCTCGTGTTCTAAACTTTTCTGTGTACTACGCACGCTGTGCTCCATCGTCTCGTGTTCTAAACCCGGATCGCGAGTAATTCATTATTCTGTGTACTACGCACGCTGTGCTCGATCGTCGTACGTTCTAAACTCTGGAATCCGATCTCTGCGTTTGGCAAAGATCCGCGTACTACGCAGTACTACGCAAGCTGTGCTGGATACAATAAAGTGCAGTGCCCACTGTGGGTGTGAAACATCAAATTCATTGCTGTCTCGCTGTATCATCTTCACACAGACCATTCCTCGTGAATTTCCTTGCGCACTCTCATCTGGGCAGCCGGCAACCTCCGACCACGCTGGTCGGTGCCGAAACAAGCACTCAAAGCAATATATAGACTAAAAAGCTGGAATAAATGGAAGGAGCTAAGCTACGGACATTCCGACCTCATAAATCAGGAAGAAAACGAGGCACTGATCAACCTAAGTCAAATGCCAAGGACCAAGATGAAAGAAAGTTTATAGACAACTCTATAAACTCAAAATAAGAAAAAGGGAAGACTGGAGTCACGGTGTTCACACAGATCTAAGAAACACAGACACCTGGTTCACAGATGGATCAAGGAAAAATAACCTAACCGGAGCAGCATGGACAAACACTGCTTCATCAGATTAGGGGAATACCCCACAGTCTTTCAAGCAGAGCTACTAGCCATACAACTGTAGCCGTACAACAAAAGGTATCATTGACCTCAATAAGAAAGATCTAAGAAGAATGACGGAAACAATTACGGGATTCGCTCCTCTAAACAAATACCTGGAAAAAATTGGAAAATCGGACACTAGCTTATGTCCATACTGCGAAGAAAGCGAGGAAACTCCGGAACATCTAATAAGACACTGCCCGGCCTTAACTCAAAGAAGAATAAGAATGTTAGGGAAACACTCTATTGATGGAGATGTTTTCGAGGAAATAGAATGGAAAAAGATAAAGAAATTTATGGACGCACTAGACCCCTGGAAATACTAAAACAAAAAAAGAAGAAGAAGAAAAGGAAGGGAATAAGGGAAATTGAACACTGGCTTAGGGACACTGAGATTAACTGCAATCAATGATGATTACACCCCCAAGCCATGCGTAGTCCCCCCCACCCTAACAATCCCAAGCGACAAATCACCAGCGTATGCCAACGTAGCAAGGGGTTCCTAAGTGGCAGGGACTTTGCGCAGAGGAACAGGGCAAAGGCCCCACTCAAACAACGGAAAATGGAGGGAATCTAATTATACACAGTCAGTGTTTCTCTTACGGAACCAGGAATGGTTACAAAGTGATTTTTCATATCCAAATGCAGTTTTAGCAGATATACCAAGTACAAGTTCGGCTAATATTAGTACACGAAGATCATCCGATACAATATTCAGCGATCTTTCCGTAAGTTCGAAAAGAAGAAGAGTCGAACCCTTGATGCATAATTTTTCAACTGAGGAATTGACATATGCAGCTTGCTCTTCTTTATATAGAAGTGGTAAACGAAATATTGCAAAAGTAATAAAAAAAGCAGACGAATATGTTGTGACGTGGCAGGATTGCCAACGTCCTTCCTAACCCTTTTACGAGAGGCCGGGCCGCCCATAGGCAGTACCGAAACGAGATGGCTGTTGCGAGCGCTCTCCCTGGGACGACCGAGTCCCAGCGGAATAGAATTATCGCGTTTGAACGTCGCGCCGCTGGACGCGACGCGAAGTTTCAGGGCTAGCCGGACTCCGAAAGGAGCCCGGCATCCAATCTCGGTCGCTGATTGGCGGAAAGCCTAAGGTAGAGGCGCCCGGAGAACCTATCACGAGACGCTGCTCACTTGAGGCGAGCAGGGATTGGACCGAGCCCGGATTTACGAATCCGGAGATGCCGACGAGGGAATTGGGAATACGGGATGTCAATATTTCCAAACCCGTCGACCTCTCCTCCGGACTACGAGTGGAAAGTAATCCCGGAGGAACTCGGATCCACGTGCAGTGCGGTGACGGATCCAGCCCCGGAGAATCGATAAATTACCGGAGGCCCGGGACCGAAGTCACCAGAGTCGCCCCTGCCGCTGGACACTACGCGATAGGCCCGAGCGTCGCGCTGGAGGGGATTACTACGGGAGTAGGGGGACGCCTCGCTCCCGCGTTCTCGAGCCGGCTCGAACTGGGTCACTTAACCCGAGATCTTAATATCCTACTTTGCGTAGGCTGCCGCTATCGTAGAGAAAGGAGCGATCTTCCGTTAAAGTGGTAAGTGCCGGTCAGGCTGATTCTGTAATATTGAGTGACCAGTTCGTGTTGGCTCGGGGGCTTTTGCGTGTTCGTCGCGTCGTAAACCACGTATTGCCTGCGTTGCCGGAGACCGAGAGTAGCTCTCTCGAGAGGAACGCGTGGCCGTGGGTCGTGACGCCGCCGGTTGTCTACGTACGGGAATATCTGGGGCGTACGATTTTGCGAGTCATTATTGACTAAATTTGTGTCGATCCTCGGAGCGTTCCACGGTGGGACGCCGCGACATGCCTGTCTCGTTCTTTCGCGACCTTGCTTCGTCCTCGCCCAGTCCTCGCAATAAACTCGCGTATACTACTGGAGCTCGGCAGAATTCGTGCCGTAAAGGCTTGTATTTCCACGCGAAGTCCTGTGCCTGTCGAGCTCGACGCAATTATCGTTTTCGCGCCGGCAAACTTTCTGTCTGCCGCCGGCCTTTGCCGGCGGATTGTTGTTATCGTCGTTAATAAACGAGTGTGATTTGCCCAGTAACTGCGTAGTTTATTTGTAGTGAGAAACGTTCCCGTCGCGGGGAGTGCCCCGTTCTTTTCCCTCTCGTGGAATCCTGTCTCTTTCGCGGCTATCCCAAGTTATCGCGCAGTCCTCGCGGACTCGGGATCGTTTTACGATATTCGCGGTCAATACGGTAATTTTCGCGTGGCACGGCAACGTGCCTGGCGCCCGAATTTCGTTTCGTCGATCAGAAGCGTTCGTTTGGTCCGAATCCGCGAGAATCCGTTTGTCCCGGGAGGACCACGTGTCGCGCGACCGAGCGTGGCCCGGTCTTCAAGCCATAATTTCCCGAGTTCGGCCATTTTTCCGTCCGCGGAAAAGTGAACGACGTGACAATGTAAACGCTAGTGGAAAACGTATAGTTGAACCTACAAAGAGTACATTAGAAGATGCTTCGGCTCTATACATTGATGGAGATTATACGAAGGATACGTATAATGATCTGCGGAAGTTTTCAAAAACAAGAAATGCCGATATTTTTCCAACGTACAATTCAATTCGTGAGGCAAAAAAACAATGCTATCCAATTTCCATTAGAGTGACCGATATTTCAGACGAAGTCAATATTCAAAATATTGTCGATCATACTACAAAAAGATTATTTAAATATTTAGAAAATACTGTAGATTGTGCAAATATATCGGAAACAGTACAATTTTTATTCAAATGGGGCTGCGATGGAAGTTCTGGTCACTCCAGATATAATCAAAAACTTTCTGACAATAATAACACCGACGAATATATGTTTGTTATATGTATGGTTCCTTTAATTCTACGATCTAATGGAAGTGTTTTATGGATAAATCCGAGTCCGTCTTCAACAAGATTTTGCCGACCGATTAAAATTATGTTAAAACACGAATCAGCTGATTTGATCAAAATGGAAACTGAAAAAGTAGAGGAACAGATCATAAATTTAATGCCGTTAACCGTCACAATTAATAATAAAAATATAATTGTCGAATACCACTTTAAACTCACCATGATAGATGGAAAAGCTTTTAGTGCTATTACTGAGTCGTCCAATCAGTCATGTGCAATTTGTAAGGCAACTCCACAAATGAATAATTTAAAGTTATTAAAAACATTACCAACTACGATAGATTTTTACAAATATGGTATTTCAAGTCTCCATGCGTGGATCAAAAGCATGGAATGCATTTTGCACATTTCATACCGAATAGAAATCAAGAAATGGCAATATAATTCATACTTCTCAGAATGGAAAACGCCTATCAAGAAACGCGGGGAAACCGTCGAGATACGAAACTACATCCTCCGAAGAAGACCCTCCGGCCAAAAGAAGGAAGCCCCCCCAAGCTAGAAACTACGACTAGGATTACGACGCCATGCGCAGGAGATTGTTAGCGATAGGGAACGAGCCGGAGGCGGAGTCTCCGACTCCTTCGTTACCTTCTCCCAACGAGGCAAGAAGCGCAGATCAGTGTCCAAAGTAAGTTGTATACATATTTTTAAATTCAGCAATAATTATAATTGAATTTTGTAGTACATTGTAATGTTTGCATTTGTTTTAGCGACCAAATTAATTTGTTGTTGCAACATATGGACCTCCTTCTGCAACGCACAGATAAAATAACGGGGCACCTGGAGGATCTGACGCAGCGTAATACAGAGGATAAAGAGGTCCAGGTGCAACTCCTGCGGAACCAGGCCACATTGGTCGACAGTCTGGAGTGAGTCATCCTCAGAATTAGTTGAAATTATATGTTTGTCGAAAAGATGTTTCATTTACTAATCTTTCTTTGCTCCTACAATCAACAGGGGGCAACTTCGAAGCCCCATGACGCTTCAACAAGGGGTGCGGGTGGAGCGACCGCAGTTTCTTCCTCTACGCTCCGTAGAGGAGGTAGAGAGCTTTGGGGTAGGTCCTGCAGAGGACTTCGACAGTGTAGTAAGTATATTGGAACACAGAAATAATAAAAGTATGTATATAAAATTTATCAATATGTAAACTAATATTTTTTATTCAGATACAGTACTGCTGTACCTGCTTTACCACAGTACCTGCTTTAAGCAGGCCCTGACCGACCCCACCGCAGCCGCGTACACGTGGCTCGTAAACGCGACCGCTGCACAACACGCGGATCATACGACCCATCTAGGGTAAGCAGTGCACATCATCGACATAGTTTAATTTCATTCTCAATTCATTGTATATCTTGTTTTCAATGAATGTTACAGCCGCAACGGCGCGGA